>CAUYRT010069846.1:0-72253 GCA_963574885.1 Lepilemur ruficaudatus
TTCAAAAATCTACTCTGTCAAAGTAGTCCATAGAGTACATACACAGTGCTCCAACTGTATCTACGTACAACCAACACTCTATTTTAAGTGTACAATTAAATGATTTTCAGTGAATTTACCGAGGTGTACAGTTAATCACATAAATCAGTTTTTGAGGAATTCCTTTCCCCTATTGAGACCCCTAATTCTTATCAAGCTACTGAGAGATGATTTTGAAACATCACTGGGGAGGTGCATAGATAAATCTACTATGTAGATCTGCTGAGGGTTTCCAACAAGAAACTACTTTTAGCAATGTGTGCTATATCCGAGTTTTAGGTTCTTGGGAAAGGGGAAAAGATTTCTACCTGGAGAGAAGGTGCCACATACTTCCCAACCTGTCCTTCCCAAATAGGGACTTCGACTTCATTTACCTGGCAGAGGTTAGGTGCCTCCAAACCACACCAGAGGTCACTGGAAGCTACAAGATTGGTAAGACCCAGGGAACTCAATTGTTCTTCATGGTGAAAGGGAAAGAAAAACGTGAATGAGAGAAGGTTGAAAGAGAGAGGACTTGGCATACAAAAAGGTGTCCATCCTGTTGGACACCTGCAAAGAGAGGCCATATGGGTGATCACTTTGGTGGCATATCAGTATTCAAATTGATTCCAAACTCTTAGAGGTGAGTCACAAACAGAGAAGATCTGCAAAGGTGACATTTGGGGCAAGGCTTTCTTTATCTTTGAACAAAAGCAAAGCTCTAGGAGATTCAGTCTTTACACTGAAACAGGATCCGCACTTTTCACCTAAAACAAATGCGTGCTTCTCGTGGCTGTGGTTAATCAACTCACAACACACCGACACAGAACTTGCAATTGCTACCTCTCTCAAAAATCAACTGCAACCAAGGATTCTTAGAAGAAGCGTGAAAACTGCTACTGTTGTGAAAATAATGGACAAAGGACGGTGAAATAATTCTTCAAATAATGGTTATTTGGAAGGGTCTACTAAAAACTCCCTGGATGAAACACGTGTGTGCTGGGTTGAGAAGGAAAACGTATTTCTTTGGTTTGTGGCTAAAAAAACAACCTGTGTTGTTGGAAAATCTCCATGTTAAAGGCATTTAATTGGATTCATTTGCCATAGGATATAACCTGTTGCTGTAATTTGAAAGCTGGGGTCAAAGAGATACTTACCCCTGATGCTCTATTTTTCAAATGTTCTTGATTTTTAATCACTTTTACTTTCAGTTCCACTAATTAGAGCCTGAAGGAAAAGGAGAGACAGAGAGAGAGAGACAGAAGCATTTGTCTTGCATGAAACTATCTCTAACCTCTGCACTACTGACATTTGGGACTGGATAACTTTTTGTAGTGGGGCTGTCCTCTGCATTGTAGGATGTTTAGCAGCATCCCTGGCCTCTACCCACTTGATGCCAGTAGCATTACTCAGTTGTGACCAGTTGGAGACGACATGTCTCCAGACAATGCCAAATGTCCCCAGGGAGTAGGGTAGAGGTGAAGGGAAATTGCCCCAGGTTGAGAACCACTGGCCTATAAATAATAGCCTTGCTCATCTGTGAAACTCCCAGCTTCCCCACCCTCAAATCCAGTGCTGCATCCGGGTTCAAAGGAAGCATGTCCCAGTCTAGCCCAGCCCTGCCGGGGGAGCTGATGACTGTGCCACCTAAAGTCACCATCAGTTACAGAATCAAGATGAGATTCACAGGGCGGGTGTCAGGAGACCTGGGTTCTGACTCTGCCCTGCTTGGCCCTCTTGGAATAACTCTGGGCAAGTCTGTTATCTCCCTGGGAACTGTGGAGACGACACCTGTCCTAGCCACATCAAAAGAGGGCTGGGTGGAGGAGGGATGATTTAAATAGACAGGAAAGTCCTTTGGGGAGTTCAAAGCCCTCTTCAAAGGCGAGTGATTACTATCATACGTAGAAGGGTGGTGGTGCACCAGCCTCATCGTACAAAGGGAAATGCATGGGAAGTTAGCAACTGAGTAAGCAGGGAAGCATCACCCCTTTAATTTAATTTTCACTGGGACTGAGTATACATCCCAAACTAAAGCCATGACATTTACAAAAGACCTTACATGCCTGGAATGTGTTCCCTAGGGAATGCCCCGCCCAGAGCCAGGGCAGAGCCCCACCTGGGGTGCTCTGGGCAGCCTATCCAGCCTGGAGGCAGGGGGTTGGATGCTATGACCCTGCAGCCTCTGTTACAGCTGTTTTCAATCAAAAGGCTGTTTTTGGCTTTCATAGTGGCAGGCGAAGTCTGGGAAAGGGGACAGTGGATTTGGTTCTTGCCTTCTACTAACAACTTTTTTTCTTTTTTATTGACTCAGACAAGGCGTAATAGAACGGTGACCTCAGAACGCATTCTCTCTCTCTCTCAACTTCACCACCATTTTCACTACTTGGCCTTTTGGCCTGGCCTGGCTCTTCCGGTTATGATTCTCACTTCCTCTTGGTCACAAAACAGGTGGCTCAGGGCAAAAGGCAGTCACTCTGATTTGATTAGGTTAGAAAATTGGGCCACGACAGCTTCCCTCGCTGCTCAAGAGGAGGAAGAGAAGGGTCCCGGGGGAGCTTTAAGCAGGGAGTGAATGACATGGCCAGATTTGCAGCCTGGGATTAAGTTTGGTGGAGGAATGGCAGGTGCATGATGGCAGGAGGATCACATTAGAGGGCCGTCACAGTCCCTGGAAGAGACGAGGGAGTCCCTCGACAGGGACGAGGCAGTGATCATGGAGAGATGTGAATGGGCTCTAGAAATATCAGAAAGGTAAAATCAGTGGGGTAAGAGAAAAATATGGACATGGGTAATGAGGGAGAGGACAGAGCTCAGGATGAGGCTTGGGTTGCTGGTTGGATTACCCTGGTATTTACCCAAAGCGCAAAGACTGGGAAGAAGCAGGGGTGAGGAGGTGATGAGAAACAGCAATCTCAAAGCCCTCCTGCTGGCAGGCTCTCACATATGATGTTCCTTTGGCCAGGGAGCAACCCCCACTAACCCCTAGATTAGCTATTTCTTATTCATTAGGTCTTAGCTCAATGCCTACCCCTCCTCAGACTAGAGCAGATAGCACATTATAAGCTGTGCAAACCCTCTCTACCTTTCCTGAATAGGTATAATTACACCTGTAATCACAGGTGTAATTTTTTTCTACAGCTCTATTGAGATCTAATTTACATTACCATGAAATTCACCCATTGTTAAGTGTCCAACTCAATGACTATTTATGTAAACGTATATAAAGTTATGTCACCTCACCACAATCCAGCTTTAGAACATTTCCAGCACTCCCCAAAATTCCCACCAGCTGATTTGCAAACAATTTCTCTTTCCACCCACATTTCACTTCCCTGGATATTTCATATAAGTGGAATCATACAGCATGTAATCTTTTGCATCGGACTTTTTGCTTAGCACAGTGGTTTTCAACCAGGGGCAACTTTGCTTTCCAGGAGACATTTGGCAACAATCTGCACATACATTTGCTTGTCACAACTGGGACAGGGTACTCCTGGCATCTAGAGGCCCATGAGACTGCTAAACATCCTACAATTCCCAGGACAATCCTCCACCACAGAGAATTATCTGGCTCAAAATATCAACAGACCTGAGGTTGAGAAACCTTGATTTAGCATGTTTTTGAGATTCAACCCCTTTGTAGCAATTATCAGTATTTTGTTCCTTATAATTACTGAATAGTATTCCATTGTATGGAAATATCACAATTTGTTTATCCATTCACCTGTTCATGGACATTGGGTTGTTTCCAATTTGGGGCTATTGTGAGCAATGCTACTAAGAACATTTATATATAATTCGTTGTGTGGACATACGTTTTCATTTTTCTTGGATAGATTCCTAGGAGTGGAATTGCTAGGTTGGGTGGTAGTGTGTGTTTAACTTTTTAAGAAACTGCCAAACTATATTTCAAATTGGTTGTATCATTTTATTTGCCTGCCGGGTATGTGTCAGAGCTACAGTTTCTCCATATATATAATGATACTTGGTATTGTCTGTCTTCGTGATTTTTGAGTGTCTATTTTACTCTTTTGCCCATTAAAAAAAACTGGGTTTGGCCAGGCATGGTGGCTCACACCTGTAATCCTAGCACTTTGGGAGGCTGAGGTGGGAGGATCACTTGAGGCCAGGAGTTTGAGACCAGTCTGAGTGACAGTGAGATCCCTGTCTCTACAAAAAATAGACAACTTTAGCCAGGCACGGTTGTGCATGCCTGCCTGCTACTTGGGAGGGTGAGGAAGGAGGATCGCTTGAGCCCAGGAGTTCGAGGTTGCAGTGAGCTGTTATGAGGCCAGTGCTCTCCAACCTGGGCAACAGAGCAAGATGTCTCAAAAAAAAAAAAAAAATAATTGGGTTGTCTGTCTTCTTACTGAGAGTTATTTATATATTCTAGATACAGGCTTTTATAGGATATGATTTGCAAATATTTTCTCCATGTCTGTGGCTTGTCTCTTCATTTTCTTATGAAAATATCTTTTGAAGCTCAAAGTTTTAAATTTTAATAAAGTCCAATTTATTTTTTCTTTTATGGGTCATGATTTAATGTTGTGTCTAAGAACTTTTTGCTTAAGCCAAGGTCACGAAGATTTTCTTCTATATTTTTTTTCTAAGAGTTTTGTAGTTTTAGCTCTTACATTTAGGTCTATAATCCATTTGGAGTTAGTTTTTGTGCATTGTGTGAGGTAAGAGTTTAAGTTTATTTTTTGGTATATGGATATGTAGTTGTTGAAAAGACTACATTTTCTCCATTGAATTGTTTTGGTATATTGACCATAAATGTAAGTTTATTTTTGAACTTTCAGTTTTGTTCTGTTGACCTATCTGCCTATCCTTACACTAAGACCACATTGTCTTGGTTACTGTACCTTTATGGTAACTTTTGAAACTGGGTAGTATAAATCTTTTTCCAACTTTGTTCTTAGTTTTCAAAATTGTTTTGGTTATTTTAGGTCCTTTCGACTCATAAATTTTGGGATTAGTTTGTTAATGTCTACAAAAATGCCTGCTGGGATTTTGATAGGTATTGTGTTGAATCTACAGATCAATTTAGGGAGAACTGACATCTTTACAACATTGAATCTTCTGATTCACGAACATGGAATGTCTTTCCATTTATTTAGATTTTCTTTAATTTTCTCAGCAATGCTTAATCAACTTTATTCTAGATATTTTATTCTTTTTTAATGTTATTGTGAATGGAATTGCTTTCTTCATTTTCAGAGTGTTACTAGCATATATAAATACAGTTCATTTTTTAATATTGTGCCCTTGTCAAACTTGTTTATTAGTTCTATTAGTTTTTTTGTAGATTCCTAAGGATCTTCTACATATAGAATGATGACAGGTTTACTTCATCCTTTCCAGTTTGAATACCTTCAATTCACAACCCCCTACTCGCTTTGACTAGAACCTTCAGTGAAGTGATGAATAGAAGTGATGAGAGCACAGCCAAGTGAGGTGGCTCACGCCTGGAATCCTAGCACTTTGGGAGGCAGAGGCAGGAGGACCACTTAAGGCCAGGAGTTCAAGAAGTGATGAGAGCAAACATCCTTAGATTGTTCCAAATCTCAGGGGAAAACAATGAGCTTATGTTAGCTGTGGATGTTTTGTAGATGCATCTATCAAACTGAGAAAATTCCCTTCTATTACTGATTTATTGAGAGAGTTTGGTTTTGTTTTACCATAAATAAGTGTTGGATTTTGTCAAATGCTTTTTCTGCATTTATTGAAATGATTGATTTTTGTTATCTATTCTATTAATATGGCATATTACTTTGTTTTTCAAATATTAATCCAATCTTGCATTTCTATAATAAATGGCAATTGACCATGGCATCTAATCCTTTTTATATATTGCTGATGTCGGTTTGCTAATATTTTGCATATGTTCTGGAAGAATATTCGTCTATAGTAGGAGCTGGCAAGTTTTTTCTATAAAGGGCCAAAGAGGAAATATTTTTGGCTTTGTTGGTCTACAGCCTCTTTGCAACTACTCAGTTCTGCTGTTGTAGAGCAAAAACAGTCATAAACAATATGTAAACAAAATGTTTTACTGTGTTCCAGTAAAACGTTATTTGCAGAAACAAATGACAAGCCAGATCTGTCCTCTGAAAGAGCTTGTGAAGGACTAGTATTACTTCTTCTTTAAGTATTTTTTGATAGAATTCACCAGTGAGGAAATCTAACCTTGGGTTTTACTTCAAGGGAAGATTTTACATTTTTAATTCAATTTCTTTACTTGTTATAAGTCTATTCAAATTTTTTCTTTCTTCTTGAGTTATTTTCAATACTTTGTCTTTCTAGGAATTTGTCAATTTTAGCTAGAGACAAGGTCTCTCCTTGTTGCCAAGGCTGGAGTGCAGTGGCCTGATTATAGCTCACTGCAGCCTTGAATTCCTGGTCTCAACGGAGCCTCCTGACTCAGCCTCCCAAATAGCTGGGACTATAGGTGCGTGCCACCGCGCTTGGCTAATTTTTTTATTTTTATTTTTTGTAGAGTCGGGGTCTCACTAAAAAAATATATATATATATATATGTAGCTGGGCGTGGAGTGCAAGGCTGCAGTGAGCTATGAACGCGCCACTGCGCTACAGCTTGGGTGACAGAGCGAGACCCTGTCTCAAAAACAAAAAAAAAGAAAAAAAAGTTAAAAAATAAGTTACTTGATTGACTGGTACCATCCCCGTTTTAGGGATGAGGAAGTAAGGCCAAGGCCACAAAGTGGACGGGTGGAGGGTGCAGAATGGAGGCAGGGACACGGACGGGGATGTCCTGGGGTCCTTGCAGGCGGGCGGTCCAGAGGGAGGTGCAATGGAGGCAAGCCTTGGGGGTGTCCTGAAGGGGGTCCTGAAGCTGGGGCGGGATCTCAGGTGGCCACCTATTGCTCAGGGAGCCAAAGGAGAGCGGGCTAGATCCCATTGCACATCTTCCCCGATCCCCAACCCTTCCCCACCTGGTTACTCACGGCTCTGAGGACGCCAGGTTTCTCTCCGCGGTTACCTCCGCGGTCTCTGTGTTGCTAGGTTGCCCGCCAGTCTCAGAAGGAGGAACTCGGCGTCTGACTGACTTGCCTTTTCACCATTCAATTCCCTGTTCCGCTCAGTTAGCCCCACCTCCTTAGGTCTGACCAATCAGAAGCACCGTCTCTCTGACTTCCACCAATTGAAGACCCTGGACTCCCTTTGGGTTGGGCAGAACAACACAGGGGGATGGGAGGAGAAAGGGGCGGAGCTTTTCGCCTCGCCCCTTCTTAAGGGGGCGGGCAGGGGGTACTTGCATTGGCAGTGGGCGAGAACTGTAGAAGGACGTGAAGGTTGGCCAACCAGAGCTTATTCTGGCAGCCCAGTAAGCCAATAGGCGGCGGTGAAGGGGCAGTGGGGCGGGGCCAGCGGGGTTGAGAGGACGGTAGGCGGCGGACTGGAGAGCTGGCGCAGCCGCTGGGGTGGCAGCGGCTGAAGTGGCGGCAGCTGCGGCGGCTGCAACAGCTTCGGGCTCGGGGTGTTGGCGGCAGCGCCGGCAGGCTGGGCTGCGCGGTGCGGACCCAGGCGCGCGGTCCAGATTGCTGGGGCGGCGCGTGTAAGAATTTGAGGGGTGCGAGGGCTTGGCCTGGGGGAGACGGCAGGGGTCAGGGGTCAGAGGGTGCGGAGTAAGAGGTTGTGGCTGGGTCCCCCGGTGTGGGAGGTGGGCTGGGCGGGCCCAGAGAGGCCGCTGGGGAGTCACTACGGCGTTTCTCTCGGTCCAGCCCAGGCTGGGGCTTTGCACCCCGTGTCCTCGCCCCCCGGCTTCCTGGGGCGACCCTCACGTGGGCTCCCCGACCGGGGCTGGGAGCACGTGGAGCTGGAGCCGGCGCTCCTACCTCTTCCTTCCTCCTCCGTCTGCTTGTCTGCCCGCAGCCCTCAGGTGACCCTGCAGGAAACTCATGCCCCAGCGGACAGCGGGATGGCACTGCCCTCGTTCCCTGGGACTTCTCCCCAGGGGTGACCTTCTGGGTCTTCTGTAGAGGGAGAAGCAAAGCCCGCGAAGGGGCACTTGGCTAGGACTCCGAAGTTCTAGGTTCTAGCTCTGCTCCTGCACTGTGTGACCTTGGGCAAGTCCCTTCCCCTCTCTGGGCCTCATTTTTCTCACTGTAAAATGATGGGTTTGAATTCAAAATAGGGAACTGGGTCTAGGAATAGGTATAGAGTAGTGGCTAAGAGGAGAGAATCCTTGAATTCAAACTCCCTGGGTTGAAATCTGGGCTGTACCATTTCCCTGCTGTTTACTTGTAACAGGCAAGTTAAGTTAACCACTCCACGGCTCAGTTTCCTCATCTGTAAAGTGAGGGTATTAGCTAAGGTAGGATTTCTCAACAGCAGCACTATTGACATCTTTAGCCACATAATTCTTTGTTGTGGGAGGTCTCACTTTTGCATTGCAGGATGTTTAGTAGCATCCTGGACTCTACTCACTAGCAATCTCCTCACTCCCCTGTTGTGACAATCAAAAATGTGTGCTGGTGTCCCCTGAGGTGCAAGATCACCCCAGTTGAGAGCCACTGAGCAGTGTGTGCAAGCAAGTAGTCATATAGTATACAGTTAAAACTTAAAAACCACTAACCGTTATGATAGTAATGATAAAACTAAGGAGACTCGGTGAGTTAATAGAGTCTCCTGCCTTCAAAATAAATACCGGAAATAATTGTCCAAGCTGAGTAATGGATACAGGGAAGTTCATTTGTATTTTTTCCACTTTTGAGTATCTTTGAAAATATCCACGGGAAAAAAGTTAAACCAAAAAAAAATAAAAACAATTCTTAAGACTGTAGTGTCTCATCTGGGATTTCCTCTTTTGCCTCCCCACTATTGAGATTTAAAAGGAAAATAAATCCCTAGATCTGGAGGAAACTTTGAACAGTCTTCTCACAGGAAGTTTGCTGGGCAGAGAGTTATGGCAATTAGAATGGTGTTTACTCTTGCTGCCTGGTTTAAAAAGATGTACTGTTTGCTACTGATGCACCGGCGCTCCCTGTTTATACACAGGAATCTGCCTGGAGTTGCTCTGATGATTTATGAAAGAAGTAAATCGCCCAGTCGCCATTCCCTGGGTCAGTTCAGAGGCAAAGCGGACTGAGCCCAGAGTCTGCAGCTTGAGGAAGGAACCTGCTGGCATTTTCAAGTTCAAAGGTCTGCAGTCAGATCTGCTGAGTCTTTGCTTTTCCTTTGGTCCTCCTAAGTGGAAGTGGGAATGTGTATAAATAGGAACTATACCAGGCTAGTTCTTAGTGTTTTAAATTGGGAGTTAAGGATGAGCACTTTTACTGTGTGGCTCTGGACATCATTTTAAAAAATACCGTTCTTCTTTTTCCTTTTCTCAAATGCCTAAATCTAGGAGAACGATGCCTATATAAGAATGATATGGTCGGCCAGGCGCGGTGGCTCACGCCTGTAATTCTAGCACTCTGGGAGGCTGAGGCGGGAGGGTCGCTCAGGTCAGGAGTTTGAAACCAGCAAGAGCGAGACCCCGTCTCTACTGAAAATAGAAAGAAATTAATTGGCCAACTAAAAATATGCTGAAAAAATTAGCCGGGCACGGTGGCGCATGCCTGTAGTCCCAGCTACTCGGGAGGCTGAGGCAGGAGGATCGCCTGAGCCCAGGAATTTGAGGTTGCTGTGAGCTAGGCTGATGCCACGGCACTCTAGCCCGGGAAACAGAGTGAGACTCTGTCTCAAAAAAAAGAAAAAAAAAGAATGATTTGTTTACCAGCAAAGTTCAGAATGGTCTTGGGAGTCTGTGTCTAACTACTCCTGAGAAGCTGCTCAGTAAAGCTGAAGAGAAAGATATATATATATATATATATATATATATATATATATATATATTTAAAAAAATACTAATTTGGCAAAGAGAAAATAAAATATTTTTTAAAAATTAAAAAAATAAATAAAAAATAAAAATACATACATAAACATATATATATGGGCAAGTATAGATCGCTGGGTATGCTAACTCTTTACTGGTCCTTGAAGCTGGGTGCCACCTAAATACAGCACCTGGACTTCGAGGAATTACAGTGTAATGGCTGGGAACACAGATTGGGAGTCAGGCTGCATAGTTCAAGGCTTGGCTTTCCAGCTGTGGGTTTTTGGGCAAGTTATTTAACCTCTCTGTGCCTTAACTTATCCCCCTGTAACGGGGATAATAATCCTAGTAATACCCATCTCTTGGCTATTATGAAGTTTCAATCACCTTTTATTGGCCGGGCGTGGTGGCTCACGCCTGTAATCCTAGCACTCTGGGAGGCTGAGGCAGGTGGATCGCTAGAGGTCAAGAGTTCAAAACCAGCCTGAGCAAGAGCGAGACCCCGTCTCTACTAAAAATAGAAAGAAATTAATTGGACAACTAAAAATATATAGAAAAAATTAGCCAGGCATGGTGGTGCATACCTGTAGTCCCAGCTACTCTGGAGGCTGAGGCAGAAGGATCGCTTGAGCCCAGGAGTCTGAGGTTGCTGTGAGCTAGGCTGACGCCATGGCACTCTAGCCCGGGAAACAGAGTGAGACTCTGTCTCAAAAAAAAAAAAAAATTCACCTTTTACTTATAAAGTGTTGGTACGTAATAATACTCATTAAGTATTAACTACTATTGTTTTAATGGTTGTATTTTTTTTGTCTTTAAAATCTTTATAATTTTTTTGTCTTAAAAATCTTTATAAAACTCACAAATAAATGTAAAGGAGGTAGAGATGGAACATATTAGCCCTAATCTCATTCTCAAGACATAATTACCTTTAACTTTTTAGTATTTGTTCTTGCAGGGTTTTCCCCTCTTTATGTTAATGCTATTATACTGTAATAGCTCTTCCTTTTTTTAAAAGAAAAAATTGACCATTTTAAAGAGTATAATTCAGTATCATAGTATATTCACAAGGTGTGTAATCATCACCACTATCTAATTCTAGAACATATTCATCCATTATGGTTATGTTTAATAATTGTCTTTCTTTTTCTTTTTTTTTTTTTTTTTTAATCCCCCAAACCTAGAAGATGTCTCTAATGGAGGAATTTCTGAGAAGCACCTCTGGCCCACTGGCTTTGAAAGGGAGCTCACACCAGAGACTATTTAAAGCCTTGGACATCTCATCCTGAGGGCTACAGGGGAGGAGAACATGGCTGTGAGTCTGGATGATGACGTGCCCCTCATCCTGACCTTGGACGAGGGTAGCAGTGCCCCCCTGGCGCCCTCCGACAGCCTGGGCCAAGAGGAGCTGCCCAGCAAAAGTAAGACGTGGGGTGGGCTGGGGGCACTCCGACTTTTCTGTTTTAGAGGGTTAGAGACGATACGGGCTTTGTGGTGTGATAGGAGAGGTGTGTACCCTGTTATCTGGCCCTGTGTTTGAGCCTCAAGTTCTGACACAGAAAATACTTCTGGGAGACTGTGGGGTTCTGATCCCACGCCCCCAGCTTTGTCATGCTTCCAGGGGTTTAGCTTGCCCTCCTCCAGCCCTGGTTCCCTCAGCCACTCGCCTTGCACCTGAGTTACCTTGGCTCGTCCGCGGATGCTTGGCAGGGACCTCGGGCAAACCTGCTCCTTGGCTACCTTCCCTGCCCCATTGCTTGTTAAAAAAAGAAACAGATTTCAACACCAGCCTCCGTCTATCCCGATCCGAAACCGTTGGCAGGAAAATGGAGCTGACTGCTTCTCTCTGCTCCCTCTCGGCCCGGAGTTGCCCAGGACAGGGTAGAAGGGGGCGAGCATTTGTCATGATCCATTGATTTGAGGGTTTGGGGTTTTGCTTTGTCTTCCTCTGAACCAAAGTGAGAGAGCTGGTGAGCTTTAAATTTTTAAAAATTTTAAGTGTGTTTCTGGCAGGATGAGATGCCTTAAAAACCTTTCTGGTCCTCATCCCGAAGCCATTTGTTTTCATTTGCTCAGGCCTTGGGCCAAGGAGAGACTTAAAATAACCTGCCTTTTCTGGAGGGTCCTATGATTTTGGGGACTAGTGCTTTAGGGTCTCCTTAGCAAATGGATGATCCACCAGTGCTCCGCAGCCAGGATGGAGAGGTACTGTTCCTCTCCTGTTCACGAGTGAAGAAGACACTTGGGCCCAGGGAGAGATGAGCCAGGCTCTGCCATCTCCTTTGTCCAGAGAGAACAGTTGGGTTGCAGGGAGCTCGGCAGCCTCCCCTGGGAAGTGAAGGGGAGCAGTGTTCCTGGGGCTAAGAGTGTGCCGGGGGCCCTGGCTTCCTATAAACGGGCCTCTCTTTGCTTTGTCGTGTTCACCCCTCTAGGGTGGCAGAGCTGGGTTGTCCAGCAGGATTAGAACATAAACCAGATTCTTCCGTAAGCACCACTCAGGGCCAAGAAAGCAGTGACTCTGATTTCAGGCCCTTATCTAAGATCCCCTTGCAAGGTTGGTAGTATTATCCCTATTTTATAGAGGCGGAAACTTAGGTCAGAGAGGTTAAGTAATTTGCCTGAGGTCACACAGCCAGCAAATGATTGAGCAGAGAGACTTTGAACCCAGGAATGTCTGACTCCAAAGTTCCTTCCCCTCCTCTTCTTTCTCCTTTCCTCCTCCTCGTGCTCCACCATCCCTTTTTTCTTCACAAGCCCTTAATAAACGTGAGCTCAGGCCCTTAGTGTTTATATTATCTCATCATACAACCTCAAGGTAGAGTCGCTGGTATTGTCTGTATTTTACAGAGGAAGAGACAACCTTGGAGAGGTTAGGTGACTCGGTGCTTAGGGGAAAGGGATGTAAGGAAACGTGGCCCAGTGTCGGCTTCAGAGGAGGATACCACCCAGCGAGAGAGGGTGCTTGGCCTGCTGAGGGTGTAGCTCGTGTCTGCAGATAGCCAGGCTCAAGATCGTAAATGGGAATCCTGTCTGTCACTGCGAGTGCCACTTTTAAATCCCTCCAGAGCATCTGAGCTGAGGCTGGGCGTCCAGCTCTCCCGTGGGATAAAAGTGGCAAGAGCGACCCAGTCCTGTGTCAAGATCAGGCTTTGAACCGGTGATGGAGCTTGCTGGATAGGAACTAGGCCACAGCAACAATAAGACTCACTTTGGACAGGCCATCAGTGAGGTGGTTTTTATCTTGGTGAAGTCAGTGGCTTATTTTGGTCTGTTTCTTAAGAAAAAAAGAAATAACTAACTCACTGCCGGGGTCCGGGGACATTGTGTTTTCCGCATAGCGCATTAGTGCCTCAGTTTCACCCTCTTACTGGGTCGCTTGTTAAAACTTCAAAGGCCTTGTGGGTGTGATCGTCCCAGCTTGGCTGGGAAGGACAGTCGGGCCTCTGAGGAGAGGAGAGATGTCAGAGAGCTTTGCTCTGCCGTAGCACAGACCTTTGATACTTCGTGCTTTGATTCTGGCATTGACCTTCCTCCCTGCTGTCTGAGCATCCAGCCTGGCCACGGCCCTGTCTTCAGGCTCCTTAGGACCTGCCCCTCCCTGCAGGGTGCAGGCCGGGCTCTCCAGCTCGTGCGCATGGCCTTGCGTGTTCTTGCGCCTTCTGGCTTGACGGGTCCTCTTGGGTGCCTCAGCCCACAGTGTCACGCTGCTTTCAGTTCGGTGAGTCCCCAGTGCGTTCTTAAACCTCTCCGCCTTGCTGGACAGTCTGTCTGGCATGCCTTGCTCAGCCTCTGGTTTGCTCTTTAGCTCCAGAGGAGCTCTTTAGCTCCTGAAATCCCTGCTGGTAACACCTTCTCTTTAGCTCCAGCTCTGTCCTGCAATCCCTGCTGGTAACACCTTCTCTTTGAAGCCTTCGCTGAACTTCCCCTTCCTGGCGGAGCTAATTACTCACTGCCCTTTTCTGTTGGTATCTTGATTAGGCAAGTAGATTACTGGGTGGTAATTAAATTACTTGTTTAGTCATCTGATTACTTCCTAGGCCCTGAGTTCCATTCACCTCTGTATCATGTAACTCAGAAAAATCCCAAAAAATCGTGGCCAGAATACACCTAGTTGGGTTTCATGGCAGGGGCTGAGGGCCCTCGTGAGAGGTGGGCAGCGTCCCTTCCTGCCTCTTCTAACCAGTGTTCAAGTCCCATTTCTCCCAGCACAGCTGATTATCCCCGAGGCCACCATCACTGACCAGTCTGTAAACCCGTGAGGGATTAGGGAGTTGGCGGAACGCAGACAGCGCTGTCAGCAGAGCTGGCAGTCACATGGGCATGAGCCATCGGAAACGAAGCACATTCTCTAAGGGCGTGGTCCTTGAGCAAGGCTGGGCCTTCGTCCTGACCCAGCAGCCACTGTGGCCTTCGTCTGGCTCAGAACCCACATTCTCCTCGTCTGCTCGGGTGGCCATAACTAAAATACCATGGATTGGTGGCTTGAATGACAGAAATCTAATTTCTTACAGTTCTGGAGGCTGGAAGCCCAGATCAAGGTGTCCTCAGGTTTGCTTCTTCCGCTGCCTCTTTTCTTGGCTTGCAAACAGCCACCTGGCTGTGTCCTCACATGATTGTCCCTCAGTCAGTCTGTCCGTCCTCTTCTTACCAGGACACTAGTCCTCTTGGATTAGGGCCACCCATATGACCGCATTTTACCTTAATTATCTCTTTAAAGGCCCTGTCTCCAAATACAGGGACATTCTGAAGTTAGCAGGGGTTAGGGTTTTAACATGTGAATTTTTGAAGGACAATTCAGCCCTTAACCTTTGTACCCTTTCCTCAGAGGCAAGTTCTCAGGAATCTGGCTGTGCTGTCTGTGACTTTTAACCCAATGCTAGGGCCTTATCCCTGCAGGAAACTGGAGGGTTTGGATTTTTCTCCTTATGTAGGCGAGTATGGATTCTATGCAAGACTCAGACATCCCTGGGCTACAAGAACGGCTGCTGAAATGCTAATGAATGACTCACAGGCAGAACGGTGTCAGGTTGATAAAGGAGGCAGGTATGAGCAGAGGTATTTAAAGCCTGGGAATCAGGAATAACCTTGAAAACAGTCCGCGGGGCTGGTGTGCGATGGGCAGTTGAGAGATAGCCCACAGTCCATAGTGCACAGCAGGCAGTGTCTAGACCGCCACGTTCCGGGAATCAGAACGTCCGGGGTCTGGACATTGTGGGCAGTGTAAGGAATTTTCCAGCAGCGTTCCAGTCACACTCAGCTTTTGCCTTCCTGTTGCGTTTAAACTCTACCGCGGCTGCGTAAGATGGGCTGCACCATCTGCCTTTTCTGAGTGAGGGAAGGACTGGGGATGCGGGGCTGGCTAAGGTTTGAGCAGGGCGCTCAGGCTCTGCCTTGGTGCTGGGTGACAAGCCACGCAGGGGGAGGCCCAAGGTGACAGAGCCGAGAGCCCCCCTCTCCCTCCTTCGCCCTGATACCTGGCATGCCAGCGGGATTTACTGGGACCCAGTGCACATGTCAGCAGTGTGGAGGGTCACTGCCCCTTGGCAGGGGCCAGCACGTGGTGCTGTCTCTCCAGAGACTTCATGTAGCCAGAGCCCGTGGGTGCAAGTCTCAGTCAAGGTGACCAGAGCTGTTGGCCCAGGGCAGACACAGCCGGCAGGAGCTGGGGGAGAGCAGTGGGGCGGGCACCAAAGGACGATCCACCCAAGGTGGGCTCTCTGTCGCAGAAATCTGTGCCGTGGCTCTTTCTCTGACCGGTCGTCCCCAGCATACTTGTGAAAGAGTGGAGGAAGCCTGAGTGACTTGCACAGCTGTTGTCACTTGTGATGCCCTGGCTGGTGGAGTGGCTGAGCTGAGTGCAAGCCTTGGCCTCTGCATTTATAGAATAGGGTCACTATGGCGTCTGCCAGTAGGGTTGTTGGGGGGACTTAGTGAGGTCGTGTGTGGTCACATGGTCAGTGCTCGGCCAGCCACGGGTGTTATTGTCATGGTAGAGGCTGGGCTGCTGCTTTGGAACATCCTCCACGAGCGCAGGTCCTGAGCCCAGGCTGAGACCCAGATCCTTTCTGCCCGTCTCCTGGCACAGCGGATGTCCCCTGCCGCGCTGGGAAGCCGAGGCAGCGTGGCAGCTGGAGACCAAGCAGCAATTCTGTTTTCACAGCCTCCCACGGAGCTGGGGCATTGGCACCGCCGGAGTCATTCCCCTGGCTTTTTTAGGGTCTCACCAAGGCAGAATGCCAGGTGTCACCAGACTGGCGGTGGCACCAATTAAAATGAGCAAGTACCCAGCATGCTGGGCTGGAGCCTCATAACTGCGCCTTGAAGCCGTCCCTTCCCCAGCCCGCCACATCTTCGTGGGGGGATCCTGTCTGTTGCCTGGGGGCCCCCTGCTACGAGATGCCATCTCTCTGCTCTGCACGCAGGAAGCTGCCGCGTCTAAATGGCAGTTGTGGCAGCTCGGTGCAGGCTGGAGCGCCTGCTGCACTCCCCTCCCCTGGTGACCTTAGGGAGGGCTGAGTTCACGTTTGCTCTGAGAGCACTTCATGAGCCGGAACAGTCGACTCCTCAGCCTCCCAGGCGGGGAGGGAACACGGGGCAGGGCTTGGATGGCTCACAGCGCTGCTCCTCTGGGGTATCCGGTTGCATTCCCCTCCCCGAGGCTGCCTCACGTTACGGCACAGTGGCCCAGGGACGAAGCCTGTGCTCTTCTGAGCAAGCACCAAGGGACTGAACCCAGGAGGGACATTGGTCCTGTCCTGAGACAGCCCCCGTCCGGTCCTGCCTTGGTCACAGGGAGTCTAGGGGACAGCTCTCCATTCTGATCTTTTTGCTGGAGGGAATTCTCTCCTTTAGGCATTTCCTGAATCTAACTCTGCTGTCAGGTCAGCCTGAGTGAGGGCGTGCACTACAGTGACAGTGGCCACAGGCCTTGAGCCCCTGCGTGTGCCGGACGGTGTCCCAAACACTTTGCGTGTGCTGCCTCTCTCATGCGGTCCTCCCAGCAGATCGCGGAGATCAGTGCTTACACTGTCATCGTACAGAAAAGGCTCTAAGGTCAGGAAGCTGCCTTTGCAGCATTTGAACCCGTGTCCTCTGACTCCAGACGAGTCTCTTACCTAATATGCCCCCGCTGTGAAGTAAAGCCCTGCGAACGAGGCATTAATAGAACTTTACCTGAATGTCTTTCCCAAAAGGAAGTTGGTTTCTATCTTTATCTTTTTTCTTAATTAAACTTTTATTTCCTACAAGGCAGTTACTCTAAATTGGAGTCCATACCTGGAGCTCCCTTTCTTATTGTAAAAATTGCAAACTGCTGGTGGGTCATTGTGACAGTTGTGTCGGGTCAGCCCAGAGAAGCTGGTGAAAACCAGACCGCAGAGACAGCCGGGAGTTCTCTTCCATGCCCACATGCCCTGTCCCCGTTCTTCTCCTGCACGGGCGTGTGGCTGCATTCCCCATCTTGGTGGTTGGAACAAGACAATTTCGGCTGAAAATGGGAATTCTCGGGAGCCTGGGAGAGGAGGAGCAGCTTGGTGGGGCGTGAGGGCCGGTGACCTTGCTGAGGGGGCGACCCCCGGAGGTGGCTGGTCCCAGTGGCAGGTGACCCCACATCAGACCCCACATCAGGACTTGCCTCGGGGAAGTCACTGGTCTGGGATGGGCACCTCGCTGGGGCCACTGGTGCTTGCGTTGCCTTTCGTACCTGGAACCCCTTTGCTTCATTTGCATTTTGTTGGAGGTACTTACCGTGTTGTAAAAAGCACGGTTTGTCCCCGACCCAGACCACTCCTGAGGCTCTGGTTCAGAGGAAGAGTCCTGAGAGCATGGCGGCCCCGGGCATGCCGGGGACAGTGTGCGCTCTCTGAAGCGGCAGCTGCTGCTTGGCTCTGCCCCATCATCCTCATGTAGGCTCATGGGCCGATTGTTAATCACATTTTTTGATTTTTTCAGAAGTCAGAACCTATGCTTTTCATCAAAAGTCTTCTGACTTTTAAATATTTTGGCAACAAATCCATGTGTTTTCAGCATAGCCAGCCGAATAAAATCTGGTCAATATGCTGCCACTTCATGACCTCTGACAGGGGACCTGACACGGGACATTGCCAGGTCAGCCTTTGTTTTCTGTTGAGAACAAACTACTGCAAATTGAGGAAAACAGCATGAAACCAACCAGCAAACTCTCCGTGGCTGTGGCCGGTGAGGTCATCTTCCCCTCCGGGTGGTATTCGGTGACAGTCAGAACTGGTCAGGCCACTTCTTCTTTGCCTCTGAGTGCTTTGCCTGAAGAAAGACCTGATTTCTCTCGGCTTTGGAATCCAACTTGAGACTGGAGGGTGGAAGTGTCAAGGGCAGGCCAGAGTGATGTGGGGACAGAGCAGCGGGCACTTCTCCAGGAACCCCTGCGTCTTTGTTTTCTGTTTATCCTTTCCATCCTCTGTGTTGTAGTTTGCATCATCCTCTCTCTGCGGAGCGTCCATTTTCCATCCTTCCTCCCTATCTGCATCCTATCCAACTTCAAGACCATCTTTTTTTTTTTTTTTTTTATTTTATACAAGCCGGCTATGACCGTGTTTTTTTTTAGCTTTGACTTTGAGATGTGTCATAAAGATTCAAGTGAACATTAGAAGTTAAAACAAAAAAAAAAAAGAAATGGTTTAATAGCTAGTCTTCTTCTTTTTCTTTTTTATTTCATTTTTTATTCCTTTTTTTATTGTTTTTTTAGAGATAAGGTCTCGCTCTATTGCCAAGGCTGGAATGCAGTGGCGTTATCATAGCTCACTGTAGCCTTGAACTCCTGTGCTCAAGCGATCCTCCCACCTCCGCCTCCCAAGCAGCTGGGATTATAGACGCATATTAGTATGCATGGCCAAGTTTTAAAAACTTTTTGTAGAGACCAGGTCTGGTTGTCTTGCTCAGGTTGGTCTCGAACTCCTGTTCTCAAGCGATCCTCCTGCCTCAGCCTCCCGAAGTGCTGAGATTAGAGGCATGAGCCACTGCAATTGGCCTTTCTTCTTTTTTTTTAATCATCACCTGTCAACTGAAAGAAGTTTTCACATGGCTGGTGCGTATTTCTTTAGGACTTAGAACAACTGCTCTGGAAGTCACAAGAAATGTATCAGCTGTCGCAGTTGTGGATTGTGAAGAACTTACGGTCTGGTTGGCAGTGAGACGAATGAATAGATAACCTGTGTGGTATGTAGCATAACTGTACGAGGATTTGGGGGAGTGGGAATGGCTCCCCAAGGAGGCGGAAGGTGGGGGCAGAAGGAGATGGAGTCAGGCTGCTTGGTTTGGGGATGGGGTAATGTCAGGAAAGGCTTTAGAGGGGAGATTAAGCTTGAGCGTGCTGAGTCCGCACACTTTAAAGAGACGGCCACCAGGAAGTGGAAGACTTCCCAGAAGGAAGGATCAGGGCACAAAGGTGTGGAAGTGTTGGAGTGGGTGGGTGGGGGTGTGCGGTGCTTTGGTTAGGGAGGGGAGGGGAGAGATTGGATCTAAGTCTTGAGGGTCCCCTTGCCTCCACCCCTAGAGCCATGCAGAGCAGTTGGGCCTTCGTCCTGGGTGATGGAGGAGCCCAAGAGCCCTTTAGGCAGAGAAGCCACCATCGCATTTCAAGGGAGTGTCTGAAAATTCACTCATGCTGCCTTGCCAAGAGCGGTTGGAAAGGGGTGGCAAGACAGGCAGCGTGGTGATGGCCCAGGGACACAGGGGTACTTGTTTTGTCTGGCCCAGTGTTTTAAGAGGTAGCATAACCAAGCAGGAGTTTGGTCTCAGCATGCACAGCTTCGCACCTGTCGTCTGATGCCCCACCCCAGCTCACCACTTGGTGGTGAGCTGCGGCAGGAGATGAGAGGGCAAGTGAGGATGACGTTCAGCTGGCGGAATAGCAGACGGCCAACTTGTGGACGAGTGTGATTTTGGGGGAGGTGGGAGTTGGGGGTCCCGGGGAGAAAAACAGAACATCCCGGGCAGGGGAGATGGTGTGGGCTGAGGTGAGGGGTGTGAGCCTTCCTGGGCTGGGCCAGAGAAGAGCGTACTCGGGACAGGTTGGATTTGGCATGTGTGTGGTTAAAAGCATGCACTCTGGGGTCGGGCCAGCTGAGTTTGTATCCGGCTCTGCCATCTGCTAGGACCTTGGGCAGGTGGCAACCTCTCAGCTTCTTCCTCGGTAAAATGACACCATAAAGGTCCTGTTCTGAGCTTTAAACAGGATAGCACACCTCAAATAACTAGCATAGTGCGCGGCTGATAGCAGGCTAAGCACTTGGGGGATATTAGCCATTATGATTAGGGTCAGGGTGGGGGGATCAGAGCTGGTAGACCCATTTTATGGAAAGCCTACAATGCCCATGGCAGGAGTTTGGACTTTGTTGAGTAGGGCATGGAAATGCTAAACGTGTTCAGACTAGAAAGTGACATAATGACAGTGTGTCTTCCTGACCTCTTCCAACTCTGGATGCTGTCTTCAGCCACCGTGATAGCATCTGAGGTTAGAAGCCTTGAGGTGAGTCAGCGCTGAATAGGGGCAACTTTTCTCCCTGGAGTTGGGGAGATGGATGGAGAGGAAACTCCCAGGCTGTTCTACAGTGACAGAAGCCAGATTTGGCATTTTTCTCTCTGTGTCAGTCTCCCTGACCAGCCTCTGAACTTCCCCAGGGCCTGATCTGGACTAGGCCTTACTCATCGGGGCTGCCTTGAAGCTGCATGCAGTTCTTGCCTCTTAGAAGGCGTTCAGGAAACATCTGGGCAGTGCTGAACTCATGAGTACTTTCACCGGCTCTCCTGGCCTGGGGTGTGGCCCCTGCAGCACCCCATCACTGCAGTATGGGGTGTGGAGGAAGCAGTTAGTGAACGAAAAGCAGAGTGGATGGGAGGAAGATGTCCCAGCTGCGCCCGGCCCCGCCCCACGTCTCCATCTTTGTCCTTTCTGATCCCACTACCCCCAAGCTCTTGGGACCAAAAGGGCCTTTGAAGTCCCAGGGCCACTTTCCTGATTTAAAAAGCATTAGCTTCTAACTGTTTCCTACAGAAAAGTTCCTGCTTTGTTCCAATGCACCAACGCAACCCCCTAAACAACCCACTCTGATCTAGGCTTGATCAGAAAGTTCTTGATCTGCGCAGCCAGGCGGCCCACCTCTGACCTTGTCCTCCTTCTCAATAAAGCCTTGATGTCTTGTCTTTCCCGTCAGTGGGAAACCCACCCTCGTAACCACCCTTCCTGTATTGAGGAACTGGCATCTTGGAATGTAGCTTGGATGTTTGGATTACAAATTATAAAAAACATTCTGATGTATTTTAACTATAGAAGCAAGCAGAGAGCATAATATTGCTGCAGCAGCAATGCCTTTGTATTTATTTATTTTTTTTGAAGGCATGGTTTAGGGGTTTTGTTTTTCCATGGAAGACTCAGCCATGTTCAGGAAGCTCCTGGGTGAACCTTCTGTGGCTTCTTACTGCAGCATGCATTTGGGACTTCTGCAGGTGTCTCCATGAGTGGGTGCTCTTTGTCAGGCCACCCCTGCTCCTTGGCCTGACAGTGAATCCAATAGCTGCAAATTAGAGTGTCCTTTATACTACCTTGAATGACAAAGCCCTCCCCAGAGCCATTCTTGTTACCCTCTTGTTAGAGGCAGCAAGCACTGACTACAGTTGTAAAGAATGTGTGCAGTAGCGTTTATAGGTGGTTTATTATCCTGATAGCCCTTGCGAAGTCAGTGGCGTTCATCCCCATTTGCAGATGTGCAAGTTGAGGCGTGGAGAGAGCAGTAAACCGTGCAGGCAGGCAGTGGAGCTGTAGGGTTTCGCCATTCAGCAAGTGTTGCCTGGCATGCAGGGATTCCCAGGAGGAGTTCATAGCATCCCTTTGCTCTCTTATCAGAGTCCGGCTACCTCTGTTTTCAGGCCTTGCTTGCCTAGAAGGAACATTTCTCTTCTCTTCTCTAGTAGCCTTGAAAGTTCCAGTAACATCAGAGTGGACCTGAGGAAGCCTTAAACCTCGGCCACCTCACTTGGTGAGGGTTAGGCCAAGTTCTGCAATGGAATGAAAGACAAAGCCCTTGAAGACCATGTGCTCTGACCCACCTTCCCTGCCTGGCAGCGACCCTGGCACTTGACCTTGCCAGGCCTTGAGGAATTTTGCGTCAACTACACTCCTTCCTGGCTGGTCTCCAGTCTTCTCTTCCAGCCTAGAAATCAGGACCAGTCATCAAAAGTCTTAAAACACAAGCTGCTCACGTAACCTCATTTACGTAATGATCACTTCATCTCGTTTGTGTTCTCGTCTCCGCCACTTTCACTACCACACTTCCCCCTGGGGCTGCCATCTCTCTTGCTTCTGGTGAATGTATTCCCGCTTTTGCTTTCTTCCGCTGAAGACCTCTGGAGCCGTCCCCAGCCTGTGAGGATGGTGGAGGCTGTATGGCCACCGCGTCTCATTCTCTGCTCTCTGCTGCTCAGGGGCCCACTGACTCCCGGCACCTGGAGGAAAGAGATTTGATGTACTGAATCGGGCTTCACTTTGTGCCATGATGCAAGAAAATAGAATTTTGGTGAATTAGATCATTTAAGATACAAGCGGGAGGGCTGAGTTTGGCAAAGAAGCCTTTCACAGGACGAATGATACCCCTTCACTGTCAAGTTAGGTTTCGTAAGTCCCGTGCCCCTCAATCAGGGCTTAACCGGTTTGTGGGTTTCTTTCTCGTGTGTCCATGCTGCACTTGAGATGGCCGGGTGGGACAGGGCAGGGAGGCGGTGTGCCCTGCCCAGTGTGACTCCTGGCTTGGTGGCTGTTGTTTTGGGTGCTGATATGTTACGCAGCTCTGCCTCTTTCTGGGAGCACAAGTTTTGCAAAGGCAGGGACTATGTCTTTTCTACACATACCCTGGGCACTTAAAAGTTGTGAAATAACATTTGGGAGTAAGTCACCAGGTTCCAGAAACACCCAGGTGACTCTGTCTGTCCTAGCTCAGCCAGCCCCTGGAGCTGTCTGGGGTGACAGGGAAACTCATTTACATATGATCAGACCAGAAATAGCCCGAGTGGGGCCTGGCCATACTCCCCCTAGGAGCAGCCTACTTTCTGGACGTTTAGGTCTCTGCTTCCAGCTGTGAGCTGTCTAGGAGCCCGCAAGTGGCCTGGAATTGCCGGGTCAGCCTGGCGTGCTTGGTCCCCACCTTCCCGCACCCCTGCGCTCCCCCTCAACCACCCCACCATTCATAGGCCACTCATCTCTCTCTTTAACCTCTCTTTTTGTTAGATTGGGGTTTTATTCTTTTCTCTTATTCCTGTAGCTCTTGCTGAACATCAGCTCAGGCAGAGCGACTGTGCTTGGTGCCGGCTAATGGCTTGGAACGGCTCCAAGCTGCCGGATGCGCTGGCCCTCGCTTGTGGATGGTCGTCGGCAAGCGCAATGTCCTCTCTCTGTGGCTCTCCAGGGGCCCCTTTCCTTGCGGGATCAGCCGTTCACACTTGGCTGGCCGCCTGCTTGTTTGGAACTGCAGTTTTTACTGCACACCCCGGAGCCAGTCTGGTAACCTCAACAGGGCTCAGATTTTATTAGTACCGAAGTCCACTCAGCCTCCAGGCTGGCTGGCCCATTTGGTTTTGTTGCATGTTATTTTTTGCTCTTTCCTCTTGGAGACCAGACAGCTGTCCTAGAGCGTAGGGGCTCAAAAGTCTGGAGATGGGGGTGGCACAGGCAAATTCCTGGGCTGTGACGAATGTGTGTGTGTTAGGGGAGTGGAGATGTTTCCTGACACTCTGGGGCAGTTTAACATTTCTTCAGAGTCGCCCAGTCTACTGCAAAGGATGGGGTTGCATTTCTGGCATCGTCTCTTGTTAGCTGAGCAACCTTGAATGAGGAGCTTTTTCCTTCCTGAGTTTCAGTTTCCTCACCTGTAAGATGGGGATACGAATATCTATAGTGTGAGTCTGAGCCTGCCTGAGTAGGTAATCAAAGGACTTTCTGCATTAAGGGCTTGAGCTTTCTTCCTTTTATGAACATCTCCAACTTCCTCTTAAATGTGAGCCGGTGTTTTGCATTTTCTGAAGGATATTTTTGTAGCAATGGAGGGACTATAGACATGTTAACTTCCTTGGCTGCCATTCCGGTTGAGTTGCCGGGAAAATTAAAACCAAGTAGCTCCATCTCCTGCCCATGCTTTAGCATGGCTTCTCGGTTTCCACTGTATTTTTCTTTATTCATGATGCCTCTTTTGGGCTACCTTCCCCACTTGACAGAAAGGGAAACTGAGGCAAAAGGCAGGGACGGCTGTGCCCAATGTCTGGCCACTGAGTGCACGGGGTTTCTGGTCCCTGCTGACGTGGCATGTGTAGGATGTCAGGCTCTCTGTGGGGTGTAGACTTCCTGCCACGTGCCACTACTCCAAGGTACCTGTGCCTCCCTGCCACCTTGCCGCTTGTTGGCGCTCTTCTAAACAAAGCCACCTGCAGCAGCAGCAGATCTAGGTGCTGGGGTGTAGCCAGCGTTCGTGGAAGTTGAGTCCAGCCAGCCCTCGAGGTGCTCCTGGGAACTTTGATCTATGCTGAGTGGACACCGTCGGCTAACACCTCAGTTGCCTTCACGCAGGTTGAGTCGCAAACCATACCTGCTCTTCTGAGCACGAGCTGTCTGCCAGCCTCTCGCAGGGGATCAGAGAGTACCAGTGCACAGTGAAAAATGCCTTCGGATTCCATTTGCTCTTGCATGGCTCCCTCCCCTGTCCCTGTGCATTTCACAATTAGCATTTCTGATGCCTCCAAGTGAATATGGAACAGATGTTCGCACAGGTGCTGCTCTCTTCGCTGGGTAAACAGAGCAGCATTTGCGTGCCTCTGGGTGTGCGTGCATGTGAGAGAGAGAGGGGCGTGGCGCCTTTGCAAATGTTGCTTAAAGCATTAGAAGCACTGTACACATGGCGGGTGCTCCAGAAATACTTTGTTAGTAAGGGAGTGATGGGAGGAAAAGCCCTTTGTTTCATAGTCAGGCCAGTGGCAGGGGAGCAGGAAGGACAGTTCCAAGTTGGGCCTTGAAATTCACAGACTGAAGAAGTCATGTCCTGCCTCACCAAGAAATTACCTGTGGACATCTGGCAAACTGTGGGGCGTGCAGCGAGGACAAGACACAGTGCTCTGTCTCAGGAAGGGTGGTTAGGAGGATTAGACAATGAAAGTGACCTCTGGTGGTCCCTGGCAGATTTACCTGCACTATACGTGTGAGCTGCCCACAGCTTCCCCGGGAAAGGGATTTGCGGTTTTGCCCATGCAGAACGTTTGTGGATGGGTGATGCAGTTGACCAAGACCAACCACCTTGGCTGTGCATTTCCAGATGGCACATGGGTCACGTTGCTCCACCGTGAGGACCCAGGCACTCAAGTCCAGCTCTTCTGCGTGGCTTACTGCCCAGCCCACAGCTCCAGCCTGGCGGAAACAGCAGAGGCAGAGCTAAGAGCTCAGCTGCCCATCCACTTCCTCACTCTGTGACCTTGGGCAAGTTGCTTTGCCTCTCTGAGCCTTAGTTTTCCCCTCTGTAAACTGAGGATAGTAACAGAATCTCGTCCGTAGGACCATTTCACACTTAGAAGAGTTAATCGCTGTAAAGCCCCCAACTGCATCTGGTGTGTATCAGCGCCGAGCGTGAGCCGCCGTGGTCGGGGTTGTCATTGCCTATTGCGTGGTCTCCGGCTCTTTAAGCTTTGGGATTACTGAACCCTCTGCAGCCTCCCAGGCATGCCCTTCTGTTTGCTTCTCTGCTTATGCATGGCCTTCCCTGTTTCTGGAATGTGCCCCTCGCCCCACCCCCGTCCACCTTGTGAGCACTTCCTCGACCTTCATCCTTCAAAGGCTGGCCCTGGCATCGCCTCTGAGCCCCTCCCTGCCACAGCCCATGGGCCCCCACGCAGGAGGGCAGTCGTCACCACAGCCTTTTCTAGGCTGTCGTAACTAACAAATGACTTCAGTGCCCCAGAATCACACTCCACGTCACTTTCTGATGGGGAGCTCCATGAGGGCAAGAGTCGTGGTTTTGCTTTTTCAGGTAGTGAACCCAGCACAAAGTCCGGTACACAGTAGGTGCTGAATAAATGTCTCCTCACATTAAACCAGATGTGTTTGCATACAGGGGGTCACCCTTTTTAAGCTTCACCCCTTCTTTTTCTCTACAAAATGACATGATTTGTTAGGACTAGACATGTGCTCTCAAGGTTAGGTTTGCAGCCTCAGGATGTCTTCTTGTGAGTTCCTCGTGCTGCCGGTTTGGGTGGTGGCCACCTCGGGCCATAATCACTGCCCAGATGACCACGATGTGCTTGGATGTGCTCATTTCCCCAGTCCCTACCCTGCATCTTCTCTGCCCCTGACTCCCAAGAGCCTGATGTTTCTGATCTGCACCCTCCTGCCTTCCATGTCCCCTGGTTATGGCCACTGCCTTCAGCTCTCTAGCCCCTTTCCCGCCAGTTCAAGGCCCCACAGGGCTGGCCTCATGGATGACAGAGAATCACTTTGGATTTGGCCACTTAGGTCTCCGTCAGTTGGCCGGAAACAGAGTTGGAGGTGGCACAGGGCTGGCTACTTCCAAACCAGAGTTCCTCCTGCTAGAACAGTGCTTGACCTGCAGCACTGCCCTGTCGAGCCCTTCTTTCTTCCTTCCCTCCTCTGGCTTAAGCCTTTGGCAGGACAGATTTTGGGCTTGAGGCCAGCGATTCAGCTGGGCAGGCTCCATGCCAGGTCTTGTCTTTTTGGAGGTCAGTGCATTTGTCCAGGGTCTGCCTGGCTTTGCAACCTTTACTAATGTGCTTGGGTAGTGTGGGTCTACCGTCCACGCCATCCTGCAACCAGTTATCAGAAGGAGAAGGCCCGAGCAGGGGACCGTGCTTTCTGCTTTCTTTCCGCATAGCATCTTACGCTCAGTTTTTATCTGGAGCCTTGGCGGAGCCAGCCGGCGCACAGAAGCACCGTGGCGATGCCGGGCCTGGAAAACTCATCAGTGTCACTCTGGTTTATTTTCCTCTTCTCTTTGAGCTTTTTCCCATGGAGTGGGGCTCTCAGCGACAACTGGCAAACGGTCGGGCGACTGCTCGTTGTCATTCTGGTAGGCACTGGTTTCCGGAGCGCTCCGAGTGCTTTGTGGGTATTCACATTTGTTTCTGCGACGTCCCAAGCACAGTTGGCGCCAGTCCCAGTTTTTAGATGAAGAAACTGAGGCTCTGGGAATTAAGACCGTGACCTGGGGGGAGGGGAGGGCCACAGCTGGAGTGAACTTGAGCGTGCAGGGTTACAGTTTGCCTCGAAGAGGATGTGCTAGGGGGTGCATGTGCGAATGCGTGAGGTTGTGTGCGCCGAAGAGAGTGAGGAGGGGGTAGAAGTAGGGCCGGGTCCTCAGTATAGCGAGAACGGCCACTGTGCATTTTTTCTGATCAGAGCTACGTCCTAGGAGGAACTCACAGCGCTTTTATCCAAAGCAGCCTCTCTCCCCAGGCACTAAAGGAAGGCTCTGGTGTTTTGCCGAACAGACCCTGCTTGCTGGGCAGGGGTGGGACGTGGCAGCCCTCCCCTCCTCCCCGTGCAGCTTTATGGCCGGCATATGGAAACTGTTTCTATTTATCCGGCACCACCAGGATGCTGCTGCACGCTGTGCTCCAGCGAACGGAAACCTTGGGTTCCCCGCAGGGTCATTTCGGAGGCTGCATGCAAAGCAGCCAGCTGTTTTGCAGGGGAGCGTCTGGGCCCTGTGACATCAGCGTGGAGAAAGCGTTACCATCTGTGCAAACAGGTCATCCTGCTCTGTCTGCCTGTCCTCTGTGTCGGAGCTGCTCTCAGACTTTGAGTCAGAGTTGTTGTTGTGCACTGTAATGCCTGTTGGGTCAGCTGTTTTTTTCTCTTCTTTCCCTGCCTCGAAGTGATTTTCTGTTCTCCCCTCTGGCTGATTGCCAGGATTCAGGGAGGGTCGTTAAGGGGTAGGTGCCACATAAATCTTCAGTGGCCAAAGGCCAGAGTCTGCAGTCTGAGAGGCTGTGCCTGTGCTGTCAGCCTGCTTTTCCCAAGGGAGCTCTCTGCCCAGGGTGCCAGAAGTGCAGAACACAGTGTTCCCCTTCGTGGAACTTTCCCTGGAGGCACAGAACAAGATCTTCCTGGCTGCCAAGAATGTTCCTGGTCAGTCTCCTCTGGCCCCTCTTGAAACCTGTGGGTGGAGAAGCTCTCTTGCCGTGAGAGCCGGGGAGACCATCTCCCATCGCTGGTGCTACCTCCTTCCCTCCCAAGTTCCCGGCCCAGCTGCCTCCCAGGAAGCGCGGACATGCAGCAGCGAGGGCCACCCGTCATCCTCCTGGAGGAGGCAGCGGAGGGCGGGTTCCCTGACAGCCCCATGGTGAGGTTGTCCCATCTGCACCAGTTGGGCCCTCGTGGTACGCCTCGGTCCCTGCCTTTCCCGGGTCCTAGAAGAACCTGCCCTGCTCTGGGCACGAATGGTGCAAGTCAGAGGCTGCGGGTGTCGATTCGTCTGTGGGCTCTAATCACCAGTTTGAGAGGGCCAGTCCCAACACACAGATCATGGGGCTGGACTTGGGGCGAGGTGGTGTGTGCCCACCTGCCCACCTTGTTGGCTAGGCCGCTTCCCGTTGCCAGGTACTTCAAAGATGTGAGCTCCAGTCGCTTACCTGGAGACCGGGGAGCCTGTGTTTCTCCAGGAAATGCAAATTTGGTCCAGGAGCATGTGGGCAGGAGGGGGGTGGGTAGGGCTCCAGCTCACCGGAGCAGGAGGGTGCTGACAGCCACCGGGGGCTGAGGCTGCCCAGGCAGAGGCCCGGAGTGGGCCCAGTGGGCGTGCCCCATGGGCTTCCGTGGTCACAGACCATCTCCAGGCTTCATGCCCGGCAGTGCCCAGCCAGGGCACCCAGGAGTCCCGGCACACCCTCACCTCCCACTTGCAGGGAGCTCATTCCGAGAAGGCTGGGCCCGCTGGGATCCCAGATACCACCCGTGTGAGGTGCAGGCCCACATGCTGACTCACCGGGATGGGGCTGCCGCCTGGCACTCTGACCTCCAGCAGACCCCCCTCCCCCCCTGCCGGCCCCCTTTTCATGGGCCTCCCCTGTCCTTTCTTTCGGGAAGCTTTTCTGTGGACCTTACTCAGCGCTCGGGAGTTGGAGCGTTTCCGTTGCCTCTCTGGCCACTCGTCCAGCTGCAGAAGAGGGAAAGAGGGTTGAAGCAGAGCGGACGGGCAGTGAATTAGGTCCCCACGGGACGGCCCGGCCCCACCCCTGCGGTGCCCTGGAAGTGCTTTTGGCCGTGGCTGGCAAGGCCGTGCGCTGTATGGAGGCCACACATAAATGGAGTGGGCCGGGCCTGGCTCCCTGCCTCTGCCAGCGCCCGTGTGTAATCCCTAAATGGGCCGCCCAGCCGCTCGTGCCGGGGTGCAGGAGGCTCTTTGCAGTCACCTGTGGCTTTCCTGAAAAGCCCCTCGGCAGCCCCCATCACCCTGGGCCTTTCAGCCCCCTCCCCGCATGAGAGCCACAAAGAAGCTGTCACGCTTTGCCTTTTGGGACCTCGTGTGGGCACACCACGTCCTGTTTCTGAGAAAGCGTAGGGTTGGGTGGTTAGACTCACACAACAAAGTATGCCCTGGTGGGGGGACTCTATTCTTTCCCCTTAGCGCTCCAGTCGTATTTTTCCCTTTCATTTTTGACGTTCTACCCTAAATTACTCTAATACAAAATAGCCCTTCTTCAGCAAATCCGTGAAAGAATGATCTTTAAAAATACAAAGCGATCATGTCACGCCACTTCCTAACACCCTTTGGCTCCTCCTGCCACCCCCCAGGTGGAGTTGGCCCTCCTTCCCGAGGCCCGCCAGGCCCTGACCAGCCTCAAATGCCCCACGGGCACGAGCGGAATCTTCCGGACAAGATTTTCTATTTCACTTCAACGTGGATAACGTTTGTTGACCACTTACACGTCATGCCCGATGCCATTCCGGGCCCTGGGGACACCACAGTGGACAAGACAAAGGTTCCTACCCAGCTGGAGCTGACGTTCCCGGCAGGGAACCAGGCCCACGAGCACACAAGTGCCTGTCAGGTGGTAATGCAGCCTCTCTAGCATGCCCCGGGCAGTGCGAGGGTCAGCGTGAGGGTGGAATGACTTTAGGACAAGGCCAGGGGCAGCCTCTGATACACAGAGTCTCACTCTGCTGCCCAGGCTAGAGTGCCGTGGCGTCAGCCTAGCTCACAGCAACCTCAAACTCCTGGGCTCAAGCGATCCTGCTGCCTCAGCCTCCTGAGTAGCTGGGACTACAGGCATGCACCACCATGCCTGGCTAATTTTTTCTATATATTTTAGTTGGCCAATTAATTTCTTTCAATTTTTTTAGTAGAGACGGGGTCTCGCTCTTGATCAGGCTGGTCTCGATCTCCGGAGCTCAGGCAATCCTCCCGCCTTGGCCTCCCAGAGTGCTACTTTTACAGGCGTGAGCCACCGCGCCCAGCCCTCTGTCCCCCTTTTCGAATGTCTGATTCTTGAGGGGCAGGTAGCCCACTTGAGTAGGAGCCGAGCAGCCTGGTTTGTATCCCAGCCCTGCCGCTCACGAGACCCAGACCCCCAGGGGGTGACTCAGCCTTTCTGCGCCTTAGTTTCCTCAAGTCTGAGTTGGGAATAATAATATTACCTACTTCACAGGGTGGTTATAAGAGTTAAAGGGGTTAAAGATATAAAGTACTTAGATGCATATCAGTTATCTATTGCTGTGTAACAGCAAATCACTCCCAAACATAGAGCCTTAAAATAACAACATTTATTTTGCTCACGGGTTTGCCATTTCGGCAGGGCTTGGTGGAGGTGGCCTTTTCCCTTGCCCTATGCAGCATCAGTTTGGACACTTGACTACGGCTGGAGGATCTATTTGGGGATGGCTCACGTGTGTGGCTGAGAAGTTGGGGCTGCCTGTCAGCTGGGCACTCGGCTGGGCTGTGACCTGGGAGCCTTGATTCTTCTCCACCGACTGCTTGGGCTTCCTTACAACATGGTTGCTAGGTTCCAAGAGCAAGAGCCCCAAGAGCATAAGGTGGAAGCATTTTTTAAAATGTAAAATGGTACAGTCATTCTGGAAAACAGTTTGGCAATTTCTTAAAAAGTTAAACATAGGATCTTAGCTATTTCACTTCTAGGTATTTATCCAAAAGAAACAAAAGCGTATGTCCACACAAAGCCTTGTACATCAACGTTCGTAGCAGCTTCATTTGAGATAGCCAAAGACTAGAAACATCCTTACTGTTCATCAACAGGTGGATGGATAAACTATGGTATGTCCACCCGTGGGATGCTACCTGGCAGTAAACTATTGATACGTAACACAACGTGGATGAGTTTTTAAATAATTATGCTGAGTGAAAGAAGGCAGACGAGAGAACACATATTGTATGATTCCATTTATGTGGAGTTCTGAGAGATGCAGATTCATCTAATGGTGACAGGAAGCAGATCAGTGGGTGCCGGCAGAGGGATGGGCAGGGAGGCACGAGAGGGCGGTGGACACGTTTCCTAGATTGTCGTGATGGTGTCGCAGGTAGGCACGTATGTCAGAATCAAATTGCATACTTCAGATGTGTGCGGTTTTTTAACGTGTCGGTTATACCCCCATGAAACTGTTCTTCAAAATGGGTGGGGAAGCGCTTTGCACGTGGCCAGACCCAGTTGCTCTTGCTGGCGGTTCAAGATCAGAAGGGCCTTTTGTCACCCAGCAGCCCTCCAGGCCCTGCCAGTGTCCTGCCCTGTCCGGTGCGGCTGTGAGCCTGACACGTTTGCTCCCTGCCAGCAGTGCGAATCTCAGCATCCAGATGTTGATTCCATTCTTCTCCCCGCCCACCCCAAAAGATGATCTTACGATTCCATTCTTTGTCTTTCTACAGGCGGATCACTTACAGTGTGGATTATGGGAAGCCAGACTCTCATCCTAGATTCACTTCTTCCCAATAACTTCACAAGTTGAGAGTCATTTCTTGGTGTCACCATTTACCATGTGTATCAGTAGAGACATTTGATTATTGTGACAAACCCAACTCAACAGACTCAAATAGGGTCTCTGTCAGCTCAGATTTTGGAAGTGAAGGGGTGGATTTCAGTGCAGCGGCTGTTATCTCTTGCTTATTGTTTTGTTCTGTGTTGACTTCCTTCCCAGGCAGGCTTTCTCATGTGATGGCAGAGGCAGCCACCAGTGACAACAGGGAAAGAGCCCCTCCTTCCTAATGGGTCCGGGAATAGTTCCAAGTTCAGCCCTCACTGGCCAGCCTGGGGCCAGCACCCCTGACTGATCCAAATCCCTGTGCCTAGGGGAGACCAGGGGCTCGTATTGCCAGGCCTGGGTCACCTGCCTGAGGATCCAGGGGTGGAGTCGGCCAGGGCCACACGATATGGATGGGGAGTACGGAGGGTGGCTCTGCAAAGGCAGATCAGGGCGGTGCTGCTGGAACAGGAGGCCATGGACGTCAGCAGGGAAAAGCAGCAGCTGGCCCTGCACCACGGGACACATCCAGTTATTTTTAATTTTTAACCATGTAGAATGTTAACCTGCTTCCAAAAGTCAACGTATACAAAAGCGCGCTCCCTTTGAGTGACACTTCTACCCTGTCGCTCACACCTCTTATAGGAAACCAGTTTCATGGAGTTCTCATCTTCCCTTCCTGTGTTTCTTTTCATAAAGATAAGTAGATATATGTGTGTTTTCCTGTTTCCTCTGTTTTTTACACAGAAGATAGCAGGCTGTATGTGCTCTTTTGTACTTGCTTTTTTTCACTTAACAAGAGAAAGAAATTTTTAACCAGCCACACTAATTCCTGCCGTCACTGGAACACAGGATCCAGTGTTGGTTCGAAGATAATGGGATGTACGTCTGAGCGTATGAAGTGACTGCCAGCCTTTCCTTCTGCTGAATGGTGCCTTTATTCTCCTTGGCCTGGGTTGTGACTCTCTCTCTTCTCCCAATGCAGATGGGGGCAGCTGTGCCGTCCACGACTCCCAGACTCCCAGTCTGAGCTCCGCGGGTGAGAGCTCCCCCTCCACGCCCACCGGCCCCAACTGGGAGATGAATTATCAAGAGGCAGCGATCTACCTCCAGGTGAGTGTCTCCCGCTCGGCACCTGGCCGTCCTGTGCACCTGTCGGCAGGGCGGGGCACCCAGGGCTCCATTAGCTGCCCAGAAATTCAGTTCTGCCCTAGGTGCCCGCAGCTGCCCGCGTGTGAGCTGCTTATTCGTAAGACGGTCTCACCAGCTAACTTGATTGTGCTCATAGAGCACCAGCTTGTCCTCTGACCCTCAGTTTGGGGCTGTGCCTGCCCCAGAGGTTCCCTGAGTCTGCCTCCTCGGCCTCCCCTGCCCCCCGCCCCCCTTCTCAGGGCACTCTGAGAGGGCAAGTCCTCAGGAGGGAATGCTTTGCATGCTCAACGCTATCTGTAGCAGGGGTTTGCCAGCTTGGCACCGGGAACTTAGAGTTCTTCCTTTCTTTCCTGTTTAACTTGCTGCTGCCTTTAGAAAAAAATATTTTTTAATAAAAGCAATACATGCTCAGTACAACAAATTCAGATATAAAGAGGAAATGAAATACATTCACCCAAGGCAGTCACTGTCAACATTATTTCCTTCCAGGTTAAAAAAAGAATACGTATTTTAAAAATAATATATATATATTCTAAAATAATTTGAAAGTCATGTGGTATCTGCAGTTGTATAGTTTGCTTTTTTTATAGCATGTATCATAGCAGGTTTTTTTCCCTCATGTTCTTGTAACCTTTTTGTAAACATAATTTAAATGGTTTTAAAGTACGTCAGGTAAATTATCTTAACTTACTTAAATATCCTGATAATCTTGGATATTTTCCCTTTTTATAAATGATAGTGCAAGGACAATCTGTGCATCTTTCTCTGCCTCATATCTAGGATAATTTTACTAGGAAACACTCTAAGTAATAGAATTACCAGGTGAAATCAACATTTTTTAAGGCGCTTGCAATTTAGATACTTGGATATAAGGCTATTCCAGGTGGAACCCTCTCCAGGGGAGATACTGCCTTTTTACCACCAACCCCACTGGCTGTGGCATTTGTGCCTTAATCCTGCCATTCTTGTTTCTGTAAGATTTCAGTTTCTGGTACGCATTGAGTAAAGGTTTAGATGAGGTTTTTCTTAAATTCATTTCAATGATAATTTTCCCTTATCTTTATTTTCTGAAGCAGCTCTCCGCTGCAAATATTTGTTTTCTCATTTAAAAAAAATGTAATAAAATTCAGACATTTATGTGATAGTTCAGTGTCTGTAAGTCTCTCGTGTGTTCACGCAGTATCACATAGACCTGTGCTCCTAAAACAAGGACATTTTGTTTCAGGTGAAGGTGACAGAAACGTTTTAGGACAATTTTAGCCAGCTCAGGCATACCTGTTCATGATCTAGCAGGGTCGCCTGATGCATGTCACCTTCTCTGAGGTTGAATAGGAGCATGGGATGGGTCAGAACACAGAAGCAAAATGGTTGGGGACCTCAGGAACCTGATAATTCCTTCTTTCCCTGAGCAGGTAAGGACATTAGTAATAAAAATATGGGACTTTAAGGAGCACCTGCTAATCTTTGTATTAATAACAATCCTCTGAGGCTCTTATGATTATCTCTGCTTAACACATGTGGCAGCTGAGACTCAGGTGGGCCACTTGATGTCCAAGGCCACCCAGCTAGTAAGTTACAGGGCTTGGTTTTAAACTGTCCACCTGGCTTCCTAATTATGTTCTTTCTTGTATACATTGTTGCATCATTTCTGTACCTGACCACGTGTATCCATATCCACATGAAAACGGGTCATGTATTTTTGGAAAAAAAGTAGTTACAGAATAGCAGGTGTAGTGTGGTCATTTTCATATAAAATTTATGTGCATTTAGCAGCCTGTACGTGTGTGTATGTACAGATATCCATACATACCTGGAAAGGTATTCTACATATTAAAAGTGATTATCTCTGGCTGATAGAATTTTTACTACCTTCCAATTCTGTGTATTATTTGAATTATTTTACTGAAAAAGTATCATTTTTAAAAAATAAAAGTAAAAGCAAAACCCAGATCCCTGTGAGGAGTGGTTCACAGCTGTTTCTGGAAGGTGGGTTTCACTGGTGTCAACATGTTCTTTCTTTCTGTGCTCGCAGCCGAGTGAGTGCCTGCAGTGAGCCGGGTTGCTGGTGTGCGCGGGTAATTGGCCCTCGCTGCTTTGAGGGTGACTGTGCCTGTGGTTTTCTCTCCTGCCACATTTTACCTGCTAACTTGCTCACCCTCGGGAGCCGGGTGCCCAGCGGTCCTCACGCCTTTGCGCCGGCACTCATTTCTGTGTGAACTTCGACCCTAGGGAGCAGAGAGCGAAGGCTTGAAATCACTGCAGCTGGCCTTTCCTTGTTTTTCCTAATCCAGTTTATAAATAGCAGCCAGGAAAAAAGGCCCATGTCTTCCTTTGGGGTTTGGATCAGAATCCAGTGACGTGAGTACCATGTCCCTCCATCCGCCCCCTGTCTCCTCTGGGGCAATTCCAAGACCCATAGTTAAAGTCTGAGCCTCACATGTCAGTGATTTCTTCTAGCCAGGCCTTCAGTCCTGGCTGTTTTTTGTTGGAAGAAATTGCTCAAGAATTGCATTTTTTAGTAATTTAAACCAGAACCTTCCCAGGCCACTGTGTACGTCCTCTTCCTCACCCACCATGACCATGGAGGTGGCAGTGAGAACCGCAGTCGTGCCCAGCCTGCCCTCCATCTGACTGCCAGGATGTTTGTTCCCTTTGTTGGGCCTGCCCGGTGGGGTCTGCGGTTTGTCTTTATTTTTTGCTAATGAGGGTAGCAACATATCCAGCTTCCAGGAAGTGACTCGCTCAGTTACTCTGTGAACCCCAGGCGAGGCCTTTCCCAGAAGAGGGGTTTGTGAGGATGACAAGGGTGGTCTGACCCCGGAATAATTGAAGGTCCCGACTGCATTCTGAGACAGCCGGGATGCTTTCGGAAGGGCTCTGGGTGAGGGAATCCAGGCTTACGTGCTGGCTCCTCTACTTTCCTCCTCTAGGAAGTGGAGCCCATGGGAACAGTCTCCACTCTGAGGGTTTGTGCAGGAGTGAAGGAGGCCAGGCCTCAACCTCAGCCCAGGTGGGGCTGGATCGTACTGCATGGCGGGGGCATCCTGTTCAGTGTAGGATGTTGTGCAGCATCCCTGGAATCTACCACTAGACGGCAGTAGCATCTCCCACCCCCACTGTGACAACCAGGAATGTCTCCAGGCATTGCCAAAGGTCTGGGGCATGGTGGGGTGGTGGTTTTGCAAAATCATCCCCAGTTGAGAAGCACTGAAGCAAGACAATACATGCAAAACATGAGCCAAGTAAGTACTCACGAAGTCACTAAGCATTGGCTGCTGGTGACCATGGGCAGAGCTGCTCAGGTGGCAGGCCCTTGCTTCTCCCTGCGCCCACCAGCTCCAGGGAGGCAATGGAGACCTTCTCTGAGAAGGCTGACCCTATCAGGGAGGGTCGGCAATGGCCTTAGCATGTCATCTGCTTGTGTTTTCTTTTTTGAGACAGAGTCTTGCTCTGTCCCCTGGGCTGGAGTGATCCTCCCACCAGGGCCTCCCAGAGTGCTAGGATTACAGGCATGAGCTACCACGCCTGGTTTGCTTATGTTTTCAGGTAGACCTCCAGGGCTATGTCATTTATATTTTTACATCATTAGCAGAAGGCCAAGATGGTCATTTAGAGCAGAGATGCTGGAATCTGTCCGGCTCCATCACTCCAGGCTTCTGCTGAAACTGCCTGCTGAGGTTTTCTGATCTCTGTCAAATGCAGATAATCAAAGTCCCACCTGAAAGGGAAGTTGTCAGGAGTAAATGGGTGAGAGGGCTCCGGTGAAGGGCCAGCACGGTGCCTGGTCGTGGTGAGCACTTGCTCGGGGTCAGCTGCTGTCTAGTTACCACTGGGGTGAAGGAATCGAGGGCAAGGCCCATCGTTCTGCAGAGATTAGGAAATTAGAGAGAAATGGCAAAGGGGGAAGTGGGCAGGGGACATCACCTCATACCTGTCATCAGAGCGATGACGGATGAGTGTTGGTGAGGACGTGGAGAAAAGGGAGCCCTCACTCAGTGCTGGCAGGGGTGTAAGTTGTACAGCCATTATGGAAAACAGTACAGAGCTTCCTCAGATCATTAAAAATGGAACCACCACGCGAACCAGCAGCCCCACAGCTGGGCCTGTGTCCAGAGGAAATGAAACCAGTGTGGCAGAAATGTCTGAGATGTCTGCCCTCCCAGGTTCACTGCAGCGTCAGCCACAAACAGGTGCCCGTCCGTGGATGGGTAAGAAAATGTGGTGTACAAAATGTGGTGTACCATGAAATGCTACTATTCAGCCTTCCAAAAGAAGGAAATCGTGTCATTTGCACGACATGGATGAACCTGGAGGACGTCATGCTAAATGAAATAGGGCAGACACAGAAGGACAAATACTGCATGATCTTGCTCGTGTGTGCAGTCTGAGATGAAAGTTGAACTCCTAGCAGTGGAGAGAAGGGTGTTCGCCAGGGCAGCGTGGGGATGGGGGCCATTGGCTAAGGGCACAGAGTTCCCGTTGGACAGGAAGAATGCGTTTTTGAGATCCATTGCATGGCATGGTGACTGCGGTTAGTAATGGAAGGTATATTTCAAAACTGCTAAAAGAATAGATTCAGAATGTTTCCACCATGGGAAAAAAAAAGTATGTGAGGTGATAGATTTGTTAATTTGCTGGATTTTAATAATTTCATAATGTATAAGTATATCAAAATATTACCTTATACTCCATAAATACATATAATTATTACTTGTTAATTAAAAAAAAGTAAGATGTAGGGAATCCTGAGTTAAGTGAAAGTATAGTAGCGACACCGTCTGGGCAGCTCTCGATGGGTTTAAAGGGTCTCACTAGGCAGAGTTTCTAGCTTCTTTTTTTCCTCATGATGTTCATATAACCTATAATAATCATAATACCTGTGTCTGTGATGAGCTTTTTACCATGTGTCAGACCCTGTCCCCGGTACCTTACACGTGTTCTCATGTTTCCTGCTCACGGCCACCCTGTGAGGAAGCACTGGCGTTGGCCTATGCAGAGCCACGTTGCCCAGGCTGGGCTGGGACGCCTGGTCTAGAGCGATCCTCACGCCTCGGCCTCCCGGGCAGCTGGGACCACAGGCTGGCATCACGCCTGGCTCTCTCGGGAGCTTTTTATCCTTGGTTCCTCCAGGTGGTTTTTTTTTTTTTTTAAAGAGTCTCGCTCTGTTGCCCAGGCTAGAGTGTTGTGGCACCAGCCTAGCTCACAGCAACCTCAGACTCCTGGGCTCAGGCAATCCTTCTGCCTCAGCCTCCCGAGTAGCTGGGACTACGGGCAGGCGCCACCATGCCCAGCTAATTTTTTCTATATATTTTTAGTTGGCCAATTAATTTCTTTCTATTTTTAGTAGAGACGGGGTCTTGCTCTTGCTCAGGCTGGTCTTGAACTCCTGAGCTCCAGCAATACTCCTGCCTTGGCCTCTCAGAGTGCTAGGATCACAGGCGTGAGCTACCGCACCTGGCCCCTCTGGGTGGTTTTTAAGAGGCAGCAGCCCTCTCGAGCCCCCTTAGCAGACAGGGGTGACACCCGGCCAGTGTGCAGTTTCCCGGGGAATGTAATTTTGATTTTCCATCACCTTCCGTCTGTGGCCCGGACCTTCCCTCGTCTGCCCAGGGCCTTCCTGTCCTCCCTGCCCCGGCACCTCCGTGGTGCCGACGGTCTCCAGCCCACATGCCCATGTTGCTCCTGTCTTTTCAGGAAGGCGAGAATAATGACAAGTTCTTCACCCACCCCAAGGATGCCAACGCGCTGGCGGCCTACCTCTTTGCACACAACCACCTCTTCTACCTGATGGAGCTGTCCACCGCCTTGCTGCTGCTGCTGCTCTCCCTCTGCGAGGCCCCCGCCGTCCCCGCACTGCGGCTCGGCATCTACGTGAGTGCCCGCGGGCTGGGCTTCACAGAACCCTGAGAGGGAACATTCTGGAAGGGCAGATACCACAAAGAGACTCAAGACGGAGAGACGTGAGGTGGTCTTAGCGGCCTTGGGAACAGAAATGGCTCAACCTGGGTGTCCCCGCTGGAGTGACTATCCTTCACCCAGTCTCTCTGGGATTCTGCCCCCTAGGGAATTCCAGGGAAGGGTCCCGTTGGCCGCACTCAGGGCAGGTGGAGTGAGGCTGCAGGTGGGCAGGTCACCTGATGGGCAGTCACACTGCACTACCTGCAACCCCCAAGGAGAAGGCAATCGGGTGTGGTCACCCATGGGAGGTGGCAGGACATGTCGTGGGCAGCCCCGGCCGCAGTTGTCCTCACACCCAGGCCAAGCCAGCATCCAGCGTGCGGAGGCAGCCTTGTCCCTTTCTCAGGGAGCACATGGGAGGCACAGAAGCAGGGAAGGAAGCCCTGCCTGTCAATTGGGAAAACTCATCCAGCCTGGGCCCCAAGGCCCTCCCTGGCATGGCTTGCCTTTCCATTTCTCCCTCTGCACGCCTGAGACTGCTGCAGCCATTCTGAGTGGTCTGCGTTCCTTTCTCTCCACGCCTCCCCCATGCTGCCCCCCTCCTGGGGCCCTCTCCCCAGTCCCTGCCAGCCCCTCCAGCTCCACCTGCCCACCAGGCCCTGCCCTGCCCAGCAGGCAGTTTCCACGGCCGCGTCCTGGCAGCACTTGACCTCGCGGCTGGGCGGGGAATCCAGGAGGGCAGGGCCCGGTGGACCGGGTGCTCGTTCAGGGTCTTTATCTGGCTTCCCTATCGGTCACAGCCTCTTTGTCAAAGGCCAGGTGAGACAGCTGAGAGGACTGGTCCCTGGAGAGCTGCAAGCAGCCCGAGTAGAGGGAGGCTGATTTGAGGATCTTCTACCTGTTCTTCTTGCCCTCTTGTCTAAAATGAGGACAAGAATTTCGGGGGCTGCTATCTCCTTGACAGCCCTTGTCTCTTGGACTATTGGATTTTCAGCTAATTCTGGGATTTTTTTCCCCCTTTTTTTCCCTTTGACAGTGTCTCACTCTGTCACCTGGGCTAGAGTGCCATGGCATCATCATAGCTCACTGCAACCTCAAACTCCTGGGCTCAAGCGATCCTCCTGCCTCAGCCTCCCAAGTGCTGGGATTACAGGCTACCACACCCAGCCAGTTTTTGTTTTTTAGCCCCTAGTTCATGCTTCCTTAATGTCTTTTATAGGTCTTTTGTAAATTATACAAAATGTTTCCTGGAACAAGGCTAGATATAACATTTTACCTTATCTCTTTTTTCTTTTAAACTTCAGGCTCCTCCCAGATTTTTCATTGTATGGGTCAGCATGTCTGTTTCGTGACTATCGAGTTTATGTTTAGTTGTTCTGGGAAAGGCTCCATTACCAAGGCTAAGTCTTTGGGTACCAGGGCCAGGCTTTTGCAGCGCTGGTGTGTGTTGAGACGGGCTCCTGGCGGGGCTGGGGCACAGAAGGAGGTGGCTGTGGCCTGGGCTGGCGATGACACCTCTCCACACCCTCCGGTTGCAGGTCCACGCCACCCTGGAGCTGTTTGCCCTGATGGTGGTCGTGTTCGAGCTCTGCATGAAGTTGCGCTGGCTGGGCCTCCACACCTTCATCCGGCACAAGCGGACCATGGTCAAGGTGATGTGACCTTCCATCTGTCCCTGTCCTTATAGCATTTCCTCCCACATCACCTTCAAACCTGTATCACAATTCAGAGTCCCCATGGGCCCAGTCCATGCTAGGAGTGTCCCCACCATGCCTCTGGCCTTGCCAGATGCCCCCGGTGTCCTGGTGACACCAGCCGTCGCTAACGGGATTCAGTGTTTGGTACGTGTCGGGCACTAGCACGGTCACCTTGGAGGCAGGTGTGTTGCTGTCACTGTTCTGCGTTCATCCCGACAGAGGAGACTGGGATCCACATCCCAGAGAGCAGAGTCACCCCCAGCTCTGTCTGCCCCCCCAGGCCCATGCTGGCCTGTCACTGTTGTGCCCCTTCTCTCTGTGCTGCAGAGCGTGGCATGGGTAGGAGCGTGTCAGGGTGACACTTTGTAGCGTGAAGAACACGCGCAGTGGCCTAGGAGAATATACCCAAGGAAGCAGGGACCAAGACGAGCTGCAGACCTCAGGGCTTCCTGGTGCGGGTGGGGGGCCTGGCAGAGGGGCCAGGCAGAGTGACGGCTTTGCCTCCCGTGAACACTGGCTGGCTCGTTCTCCTGGGGCCCCGCATCTGCAGCAGCAGCTGGAACGCTCTTCTCCCGGAGCTGCCTGACGTCGGTGGGCAGCGTGAGAGCGAGGTGGAGCTCAGGCAGGGGACTCAGGAGGCCCAGAGCGGGCACCGTCTCCCTCCAGCCCTCCGTTCAAGGCATGCGGGCGGAGGGCCGGGCCGCGGGAGCTAAGGGAGCTCTGCGCTGCCGCCCCACAGACTTCCGTGCTGGTGGTGCAGTTTGTCGAGGCCATCGTGGTGTTGGTGCGGCAGACGTCCCACGTGCGGGTGACGCGGGCACTGCGCTGCATCTTCCTGGTGGACTGTCGGTACTGCGGCGGCGTCCGGCGGTGAGGCTCTGTGGGGAGCTGGCCAGACAGTCTCCATCATGGCCTGACCTCTGGGGGTGGGGAGCAGGACCCTGGGTGTCAGTGAGCGGTGGGGTCAGTCCTGCACGGTGGCGGCAGACACGCACACTCGCTCTCCCTGTGCTGTGTGCCCCGCGCGGTGGAGGAGGCGGTCTTCCTGCTGCAGTGTAGGGCTTCTGACTCCGGGTCAGGACTCTTTCCATCTTACCTGCAGCCTCCCGGAGCTGGCCGCTCTCTCTAAGCTCGTTAGCTGCCCAAACGCAGCCCACTGAGGCTGTGGGACTGAACTCAGACCAGACTGAGCCTAGACTTAAATTTCCTTTTGGAGGCTCCATCTGGAAAATTTCTTGGCCGGGGTACCGTTGATGAGAACAGGCTACCGAGTGATTCTCTGTGCCCATCCTCAAAGCTGGAAACAGGTGCCCCAGGACTCGGTGGCCCTGGAATGTCTCCGTGTGGCCCACGTCCCACTCATGGAAGCTGACCTCTGCATTTAAGGTTACCCTCTTGGCCTTCTGCTGCTCCTTCCCTCTCTGGCAGGGCACTCGCCTGTGGGGGCTGTCACCAGGTGGAGGTGGCCATGTGTGCTGTGTCTGCCCCAGTTCTTCCCTATCACCCCCCAAGTGGGGGTCTCAAGCCACTTTAGGAAAAAGCTAAGCACACTGTCACGCCAGGGTGCGGCGTGGTTTAATATTCCAAGTCAGTGCACCAGGCCCCTGTTGATGAACGTGTCTCCCACGAGGAAGTCCCAGACAGCCCAGCCCAGGCCGGGCGCCCCCCACCTGGCCCGTCTGTCTTCCCCCCAGCAACCTGCGGCAGATCTTCCAGTCTCTGCCACCCTTCATGGACATCCTCCTGCTGCTGCTCTTCTTCATGGTCATCTTTGCCATCCTCGGTGAGTTCCCTGCTCCCCCAGCCCCAGCTCGTCTCTAAAAGCAAGTTCACAGTCGAAGAAAAACTATTTTGACGGTCTTAGTCTTTTTGGGCAGCTGTCACAAAATACCGTAGACCAGGTGGCTTATGCACGACAGAAATTTGTTTCTCGCAGGCTGGGAAGTCCACGGTCAAGGCAGCTGGTGTCTGGTGAGGGCCTGTCTCCTGGGCCGTAGATGGCGCCTTCCTGCTGCGTCTCCACGTGGATGGGGCAAGGCAGCTCCTGGGGCCCTTCTATAAGGACACTAATCTCACTTGTGAGGCCTCCACCCTCACGACGTAGTCACCTCCCAGAGGCCCCACCTTCCAGTACCATCATCGTAGGGGTTAGGATTTTAACATATGAATTTTGGCGGGACACATTCAGACCATAGCAGACAGTTTTAGAAATTCAGAAAGGTTTTAAAAGTGATGCAAACACGCACAGACCCACCATCCGAAGTAGGAAATGGAGTGTTAGAATCAAAAGGGGAGACAGCTTGTAGCCTTCCAAGCTCTCCGTTCCCTGCCCCCCCCCCCGCCCCCGGCCGTGCCCCCTCCTACGGTGATTGCTCCCAGGCATGTCTCTGTATTGTTACTTCGGGTTTACATTTCCTTAAGCAACAGATCGGGAGGATTGCTCTGTATGTTTACGACATTCCTACACGTGTTTACATAACGCGTGTGTTCCCTTCTGCAGGTCGCTGTCTTGCTCAGCATTTATGCTTTTGAGGTTTATTCGTGTTGATACGTGTAGACCGGCTTATTCATTTTCACTGCAGTGTAGCAAATATGCCAAAACTTCCTTATCTGTTCTCCTGCCCGACATTTTTCTTATTACAAATCCCGCTGCAGGCAACATTCCTGTACGTTTCCTGGTACATGGGCCTGGGAGTCTCTAAGACACCTGCCCAGGCTGTGAGGGTCTGCACACTTCAGCTTCCCCAGATATAAGGCAGGTGTCCTCACTCGACAAGGCCGAGCCTGTGACAGCCACATCCAGACACAGGGCCTCGAGAGCGGAGGGCTCAGCACACGGCTAGGAAGGCTGAGGTCCTATCTTTAGGGCTCCTCGGATGGCAAAGGCAGTGGGACTAGCCAGCCTTGATGCTAAGGCCAGTGCCAGCATGGACCCCGCCCTGGCCCTCGTGACTGCCCTGTCCTTAACACTGGCTTCTGCGGCCTCCTACCCGCCACCTCAGATTCTTGGTAGAACCTCATTTGCGCTTCTCCAGGGAGGCTGATTTCCCCTGAGGGTAGAGTTTCTCCTTTTTCCCACTTAGGATTTCAAGGCCTTTGGGGAATAGCCCATTCGGGAGGGAGGAAAGAAATAATGTTCCAACCTGGGACCTTGGCTGCTGGGAAGGACGGGACCCCTTGGGAATTTTATTTAGCTGCTGTGTTCTCAGAACCAAGGACTGCAAACCAGCAGTCCCGACTCCAGATCCAGCCCACAGATGGCTTTCATTCAGTCTGAAAACTTGAGCCAACATTTTAACATTAGATTTTACACAAAAACAGATTTCCAGCCTGTCGAAGGCGAGACCCGACGGTGCTCGCGTGTGTTCCTGCACGGCAGCGAGCGTCTGTGCCCCGGCACCTGCTCCCTGGGGCAGAGCCGAGCTCGCCGGGGCTGCAGTCTGCACTGCTCCCTGCGTTCTTCCTGGGCTCGCTGACACCCGGGTTTGGGACCTCTGTTCTGATCCTTTTTTTGGTCTGTTTTCCCACCACCTTCTAGGTTTCTACTTGTTCTCCCCTAATCCTTCAGACCCCGTAAGTAATGGGCATGTATGTCTGTCCCTTCTTTTATGTGAGGCCCCTTCCCCCAGACAGGGTGGCTGCAGTGACCCTATTGCCCAATCGAGGCAGGGGTGCCCGGCCTGGTTTCTCAGCCTGGCGTGTACAGGGCGCCTGCGGGTCCCCGTCACTCACGCTTGGCCGTTTCCTTCCTTGAGAGCTGAGGAATCCCCTTCCCTGTCTTTGAGCGGGATGTTGCCAGGATCAGGTTTGGAACGTTGGAGCGTTTGGCAGAGGCGCAGTGGAAGGGAGCCAGGCTAATTGCCCAAACACGTGACTTCTGGGGAAAAGTCCCCCTGAGTCAGCAGTCTGCCTCTGCCAGAGCATCGGGTCCAGGAAGGGGGAGGCCTCCGGACTCCACGTTTGCCCATTCCTCTATGTCCCTTGATTCCTCCGGAGGGCCCAGGAGCGGGGGCGGGGGAGGGCAGGGTGCTCGAGGTGGCCCACTGTGGCCCGTCCCTGGCGGCTCCATGCTCTTGGCCTGGCCCCAGTGTGTTCTTCCGACTCCGTTTCCCTCACAGTACTTCAGCACCCTGGAGAACAGCATCGTCAGCCTGTTCGTCCTCCTGACCACGGCCAAGTAAGCACGGGCTCTGCCTTGCCCCCGGCCCCTGCTGGTGCCTGGGTGGCCTCCTCCTCCCAGCAAGGTGCAGCCCACGTCTCACGTGGGCACTGAAGGGAGGCAGGATCAGCCTCCCGAGCTCCAGAGCAGGGGAAGGAGGGGGCGGAGGCCGGGAAGGCGGCGGCGGGCTGGCCCGGGCCCCGTGGTGACCCCTGCCAATGCAGTTTCCCAGATGTGATGATGCCGTCCTACTCCCGGAACCCCTGGTCCTGCGTCTTCTTCATCGTGTACCTCTCCATCGAGCTGTACTTCATCATGAACCTGGTGAGTGACCGTGCCGTGGGCTCGGAGCAGCCCGCCAGCCCTTGCCGTGCTGGGCACTGAGGGAGTGGAGAGGTGGGCACTGCCTGCGGCCTCCCAGGGCAGACCGTCAGGGCAGGAAGTCGCAGACTCATAGTCAGGTGTCGGGTTTTGGGGACCCCGGCAGGACTTGAGAGTTCAGCTGGGTGCCGGTGATAGCATCCTCACCTGGTTAGTACTGCTGCTGCTCCCGGTGCTGGATTCTAAGCCAGGGCCACCCTGGGGCCTTGACGTTCTTACAGCAAACACACTCGGTCGTCCCCTGGTGTCAGAGCCTTGCCCCTGCCCCAACACAGGTCCCAAAGTCCACAGGGGCTCAAGTCCCTGATATAAGATGGCATCGTCCGCATGTAACCAACACCCATCCTCCTGTATATGCTAAAGCATCTCTAGGCTCCTCACACTACCTCATACAGCGTGAGTGCCGTGTAAATAGCTGTCGGACTGTGTTGCTTAGGGAATGATGACAAGACGACAGTCTGTACGTGTTCGGTGCAGGCGCCACCATCCGTTCCCCCCGCCCCCAAGTATTTTCCATCCACCATTGGTTGAATTCCTGCTGTGGGCCCCACAGATAAGGACTGAGTGTCCTATAGCTGTAAAAGCTGGCATTTGTGAAGCCTCAGCCAGGTGGCATGCAGAGGGCTTATATATGAGGATGAAATGACTTAACGTCCAAGCCTGGAGGTTCTGTTATGGTTATAATGCTCAGTATACACAGGAAGAAACCGAGGATCAGAGTGGTAAAGTGACCTGCCCACTGCTGCACAGCTCGGAGTGACTGGGCCAGGCTTATTCCAGAGCCCTGTCCCCAACCCAGGAACCCCAACCCTTCCATCCCCGTGTGCCAGGAACGTCTTGTGTGCTTCTACCCTGTTTGTCAGGAGCATCATAAAACCTGACACAGAGCACGTTCCCCGAGGGAGAACATAAAGCCCCCTCTGGAGGTGTTCGCAGAGGCTCAGATGGTGCCAGGAACGTCCCTGCCATCGCATCTGACGCTAGGCCATCAGGCCTGCTGAGAATGCGTCAATGCCAGAGTTATCAGAGAGAGGCTTTGGATCAAGGCTTGTGTTTTTTCTACTTCCAAAGCGCGATCTCATGCCAGCCACCACGGTCAGGCGCAGTGTAGAGATGGAAACCATCTCCTCTAGGGTAGACTTGTGAAATCTCCTAAAAATGTGAAGTCTTAAAAAGGAAGATACTTTCTTTTTTTAATTCCTCAAGACCAAAAAGAAATATGTCAGCTACCTCTTTTTGTGTTTGTTTTCATTTGCAATATATTTAGAGCTGTGAAAATCTCAGGCAGGGATCAGCACACATGGTCTCCTGGCCAAATCTGGCCCCCTGCCTGTGTTTGTAAATAAAGTTTTATTGGGACACACCATTTGTTTACATATCGTCTGTGGCCGATTTCCTGATACTATCTCAGGGTTGAGTAGTTGAAATAGCCCATCTGGCCTTCAAAGTCTAAAATATTTGCTATCTGGCCCCTTATGGAAAAAGTTTGCTGACTCTGGATCTACAGGGAAAAAATGGTGGGCCAGTTTGAAGGGTAGAAAGGGCCAGTGAGTTTCCCTCAAAACATTTTTTTAATATATTTTAATTTTTTAAAAAATAATTAGAATATAAAACTCATGCGATGCTTCATCAAAACATTTTTCATGTTAAAAAAAAAAATTTTTGAAAGACAAAGTATTTCCAAAAGGATTCTTTCAAATCCTTCCCCGTCCCCCCGCCTCCCCTCTCTCTGATAATGCAGATGGGGCAATGAATAAGCTGACTTCGGTATTAGGCAACCCGAACCCGGAATGTCATTTCCTTGCATGCCGTCCTCCTTGTCCCCCTTATTTCGAGGGCCACACGGGAAGCTATGACTCACAAGGGGAAGTAACAGGGCAGGAGGAGGAAGCTTTGGGCACAGTGATGTCCCCCTTGCAGTGAGGTCGGAAGGGCAGTGGCAGTCAACACCCCAGCCGCTGGACTGAGCGTGCTTGGGCTCAGAACCCAGGCACCTTCCTCGTGCTGCTTTCTTCCTCCCTAGCTTGTCCCCTGCCCAGCCTGGGACAAGCTGTAGGTGAAACCTGGGGAGAGGAGAGTAGGCAAGTAGACTTGGAACCTGGAGAAAAATCGTATCACGATGTCTTCGTGTATCTGAAGAGAGAAATTTTCAAGTGACAGCAAACAGTCTTCCTCTGTTGAGACTTGGAGAGAAACTTCCGACACCAGGAGGTGCAGGCGGAGTCCTGCCCGGGTTCCCTGGGGCTGGCTGGACGAGAGCCCTGCGGAGGCGGAGGACGAAGCCCCGGCGGCCCGAGGCCCTGCGTGCGGGGGAGCCAGGCTCTGTGCTTTTCTCTCTCAGCTTCTGGCCGTGGTGTTTGACACCTTCAACGACATCGAGAAACGCAAGTTCAAGTCTCTGCTGCTGCACAAGCGAACGGCCATCCAGCATGCCTACCGCCTGCTCCTCAGCCAGCGGGTAGGCCCGCGAGGGGCCGGGGTGGGTCCCTGTCCTCCCTCCCTTGCCCAGGGCAGCCCCTAAGCACGGCAGGGCCAGCAACTTAGGAACCAGGAGTCCCGCCCCTGGGAGAATGAGCGGGCACCCTGCATCTGGAGTGGCCGAGGGGAGGGAGACAGTCTGGGTTCTGGATCTTCTTCTGTCCCACATTGCCCTCTTCCCTCCCCCAGAGGCCTGCCGGCATCTCCTACAGGCAGTTTGAAGGCCTCATGCGTTTCTACAAGCCCCGGATGAGCGCGAGGGAGCGCCTGCTCGCCTTCAAGGCCCTGAATCAGAACAACACTCCCCTGCTTAGGTAGGCGCAGGTGCTGGGCGGGGGCAGTGTGGCCAGGCGTGGCATTCACACACTCTCGGGAAGCACCAGGGGGGCAGACCCTGAGGCTCATTACAGACTTCAGTTTGCTTCACGGAGATACTTAGGCACGTAGACTTGTAGACTGTATCCGTTAGGATTCTTCTTGCAAGTGTCCATAGTCCAACACAAATCCAGTTCAGTCTGACTTGATAAAAAACGAGCGTGTTGGCCATAAAGTGGACGGGCCCAGCCCCCGACCCCCAGTGGGGTGGGGTGGTCCCGTGTGAGCCAGATAGACAGAGTATGTCCAAGTAGAGCGGGCTCAGGCTCCAAGAACTCCATGGGCAGTGTTGTTCTTCTAGACTGTTACTGACCAAAACCCGGTTGATGGGAAGGCGGCAGCCTGCCGTGGCGATGAGAATGAGCAAGCTCTGCTGGGGCTGGATTCACAGTCCCAGTGTTCCATTACGGCCTCTGCTATGAGAGGTGACGTTTCTGTCCTAAGAATTACAGTACTCCAGGGGCTGCCTCGCCAGGGGACAGAAACCGTCTGCAGTTAGTGTGGTTGGTGTAGACCAAGTGGATTGTGTATTCATAGTACCTCAAGGGCAGAGGAAATACAAATGCCCGGGGGTGATGGTCCCCTGGGCGCTGATGCACCAGGACTCACAGAAGCTCCCCTCCTCCCCTCTCACCTCACCTGTAAAGGTGACCATGGACAGGTGAGTGGGAAAAACCAAAGCTCAGTGGGAATGTGGTCTGATTTTTTTTCTTTTTTGCCTTTTCGTTTTACTTATGCCAGCCTAAAGGACTTCTATGATATCTATGAAGTTGCTGCCTTGAAGTGGAAGGTGAGTGCTCTTGTGAGCCTGGAGATGGCCTGGGGTCCCTGGAGTCCAACTCTCTCCCTGCTAGAGCAGCTCGGCTCTCAGCTGGGCACCGTGCACTTCAGGCACCACAGGTGGCCCCTGGCCCCCAAATCTGCCCTTACGTTTGTGATATAGTACCAGCGGTTAGTAGCGCAGAATCTCAGATCGCATGAGTCACTGTGTGTCGTCAGGCAAGTTACCAAAACTTTCCAAGGCCTGTCTCACCTGTGAAACAAGATATGGACAGTCCCTACCTACAGGTTATTTTCAGAATGATATAGAAGTGATGCATGGCACATTGGAATGCTCAGCAGGCACAGGCTGTCTGTGTTGTCATTTGGATCCCCGAGTGCTAACAGTGGTCCCCAGTGCGGTGGGTCGAGCAGGACAGGAACGCCAGCCTCTTGGCCCCAGGGCTGGATTCTGGTCGCTGGCCCTGACCCCTCTCCCCTTGCCAGGCAAAGAGAAACAGAGAGCACTGGTTCGATGAGCTTCCCAGGACGGCCTTCCTCATCTTCAAAGGTAAGGTTGGATGGCGTCTTGGCAGCCGGGGTTTCCGGAGACCACAGACGAGCAATCGAGGAGCACGTTCAGAGGGTGTGTGCACGAGTGCGCCTGAATGTCCGTGTGTGAAAGGAGAGCGCGATCAACCCAGCGGGGATGTAAGTGGTAGGAAGCAGACTAGGAAAGAAATTGGTAACTTAGCCAAACCAAGACAGTTTGGGTTTTTCTTTCCTCACACAAAAGCAAAGATAGTCATTGAAGAAAATTTAGAAAGTCAGATAATTAGAAGAAAATGAAACTTTACCACCTAGAGATAACCACTGTTAATTCTTTGATGTGTTTCCCTGTTGGTTATTTCTCTGTGCATTTTTGAAACAACAGGATCACGTTACATATTCTGTCACCTGCCTTTTCATCCAGTGACATGTTTTTCCCCTCCTCCTGTGGCAGGATGTGTAGCTAGATTGCATGGCCCCTTGCATGGTGCTTGTATAGTGTAAGATATGACATTTTTAATTGAGTGCTCATACTGTTTACCGAACAGTTGCTCCTTAGTTTAGTGCCAGTTTTTTTTTTTTTTTTTTTTGAGAAAGATTCTCACTCCTTTGCCCGGGCTAGAGTGAGTGCCGTGGCATCAGCCTAGCTCACAGCAACCTCAAACTCCTGGGCTCAAGGGATCCTTCTGCCTCAGACTCCTGAGTGGCTGGGACTACAGGCATGCGCCACCACGCCCGGCTACTCTTTTCTATATATATTTTTAGTTGTCCAATTAATTTTTTTCTATTTTTAGTAGAGACGGGGTCTCACTCTTGTTCAGGCTGGTTTTGAACTCCTGACCTTGAGCAATCCGCCCACCTCGGCCTCCCAGAGTGCTAGGATTACAGGCGTGAGCCACCACGCCCAGCCTAGTTGAATGCCAGTTTTGAAGTTCCGCACGGGAGTCTGGTCAGCTCACAGGGCATCTCTTATGCAAATAGCCAGAAGCCTGGAGCTGGGCCACTGGGAACAAGAGAGAAGACGGTGTATTTTATTCTGTGGTTTCTCCCACAGCTAGGCCTTTGGGCATAGCTGTTTTTCCATATTCCTTAGAGGGTTTTTATTTCTCTGGGATGATAGTTACTCAAGTGGACGAACACAGTCCCAGGTCGAGGTGAGCAGCAACTTGAGCTTCAGCGAAGCTCTGTCCTGCTCTGTCTTGGCTCAGGGTTGCCCAGGCTCTCCCCAGCACAGCTCTTGTCAGTGCAGTCTCATCTGGGGGTCTGAGCGAAAGTATGGGTGTCATCCTTAGAGCAGGCCCCTCCTTTTTTCGCCCCTGGACATCAGTACCCTGGTTGCCTTCATGCATGAAGAATGTGGTAGGGGGATGTGTATGAAGATTTTCATTGTAACGTGTCTTCTCTTCAAATAGGCATTAATATCCTTGTGAAGTCCAAGGCCTTCCAGTATTTCATGTGTAAGTGTGGAATCTCACAGCGGTAGGCCCCTTTCCTCCTTTGCTCTTCTAGAAGGTGGGGAGGCAGAGACTAGTGCTGGGGTCATCTTCTTGACTTTTTAGCATAGAGAATTGTGAGCATGCACAAGAGATCATGACGCGTGTCCGTGTGCCCATCGCTCTGCTTCACCAGTTGCCATCTCATGGCCGGGCTGTCATTCATCTGACCCCCCCCCCAACCTCTGTCTGGTCATGCCCTCTCTGCACCTGGATCTTCTAGAAACAAATTCCAGAACCACAGAGTTGACGTGCGTCTTAAGTTTGTCTAGCCTATAGGTTCCTCTTCCATCCCTTTTCTCCCTCTTGCAGCATTTACAAGAGGGAGATAAAGAACATTTGCAAGAGGGAGGTAAACAACAAGATTGTTTATCCTGTAATTATGGTTTTGTGTGTTCCTCTGATGCTTATTTCCCATAATTTGGTAGTTACATCCAGAGCAGTGCTGTCTAGTTGTGGTAGCCATTAGCCATGTGTGGCTGTTTGCATTTAAGTTAATTAGAATTAAAAATTGAGTTGGCCAGTCCCATTGCAAGTGCTCAATAGCCACAAACACTAATGACTGCCAACTGGACAGTGCAGATAAGAAAATTTCCATCGTTACAGAACATTCTCTTGGACAGAACTAACCTAGAGGCCTGATCAGATTCAGTCTGTCTTTCCAAGGAACTGTAGCTCCTTTTAGTGGGAAATGGTGTTAGAGACCACAATCAGAGGTGCTGGGGTGCTCGTTGCTTGGGGTTGGTTATTGTTTCTAGGCCTTTCCATGGACAGAGCTAGGATTTTGTTTTTTCAAAGGTCAACTATATTGTGAGTTCATGCTGATACTTCACGTTCAGGACCACAGGATTTTTTACCTAACTTCATTAATCTTACGAATCTAGATGCCTAATCTTAAAATCCAAGTTCCCAACAACAGTAACACAACTACTCATTTGCTTTGCCCCACCGTCCCAGAATAACAACTCAACACAGTCCCAGTGATATAACTGCTAGAAACATCACTGCAGGGGCTGTACGTTCAGATACTATTTTTTAGATCACCCGGAATAGTTCCTCTTCATGGGGGTATGTCACCAACTGGATACACATTTGGCTTTTTTATTTCGGGTTATTGTTTATTTTTAGGGACTTAGGGATTTTTAGGACGATTTTTACTTTTACTTTTGTTTTATAATTATGTAAAATATTTATATGGTTCTAAGTCAGATCCACAAAACAAACTATATTCAAGGAAGCTTAGTTTGTATGTCTGTTACTTCCTCTGAACAGCAAATTTTATTATGGTTTATCCTTCCATTTTTTAAAAACTATAAGTAGATGCGTATATATTAATATCTCCTGTCTCAAACACACAATAGCATACTTCATGCACTTTTCCCCTCACCTTGATTTTTTTCAGTTAACAATATGTCCTAGAAATCAGAGGTCACTTCATAGTATTATACAGAGATAGACCGCATTTTTTTTTAATGGCTGAAAGCATGCCATTTTGGGTGGAGAAGGGAGCCACCACCTCGGTCTCCAACCTGTAAAAAATAAAGAGAAAAGAAAGCAAGCCAGCCATTTTATGACTATATCATAGTCTATTCAACCAGTCCCCCGCTAATCATCGTTTTAGGTTGTCTTTCCAGTGTTTGCTGTCACAAATAGTGCTGCAGTGAACAGCTTTCAGTGTACGCCTTTTTGTATTTTTGTTAGTGCATCATTGGGATGGGTCCCTAGAAGTGGGGTTGCCAGGCGAAAGGCTAAGTGCACGAGCAGTCTTGCTAAATAGCTCATGCAGTCATTTTATCTTAATTTCATTCTACTGACTGATTGATTATAGAGATGGGGTCTTGCTCTGTTGCCCAGGCTGGTCTTGAACTCCTGAGCTCAAGCAATCCTCCCGCCTCGGCCTCCCAAAGTGCTGGGATTACGGGCGTGAGCCACTGTGCCCAGCTATGCAGTTATTTTCAAATGAGACTTCTCTAAGGGAAAACAAATGTTTTCAGTACTCGAGCCCCTGTGTATTCATCTTTTACGCTGACTTGGAATAATCTCTGCATCTTAACTGGTAGCCCTACAGTGACATAGAGGGTGTATTTAGCAGTGCGTGGCTGCATCAAGGTGCACCCACTGGTGATTTAGCTCCTCCAATAAGAGCACCGCGCAGAAGGAAGTTCCCCGTCGAATGGGTGTGTGGAGCAGCCCTGTTCTCCCCTCCCCAGAGCTTCCCGGAAGTTAACCAGGGAATGCAGCTGTGACCTGTAGATTTCCAAGCCTGCCTGTCCTTTCTCTGTCTTTCATGGGCCTGTCTATTTCAGACTTGGTGGTGGCAGTCAACGGTATCTGGATCCTCGTGGAGACGTTTATGCTGAAAGGTGAGCCCAGCTCGGGGACTGGCCACCTAGGCGGCACATCTGGCTTGCCCTTGACCTGCTACTGCTGTGTCTTATAGGTGGGAACTTCTTCTCCAAGCATGTGCCCTGGAGTTACCTCGTCTTTCTTACTAGTAAGTGTCCGACGCAGCTTTGCCGAACCGCTTGTCTCAACCACTGTCTAGGGGAACCGTCATTCGGTTTAGCGTCTCATGGCGCTTCTCTAAAACAGGGAGCCATAAAGAGATGGAGAGAAATATAGCCTGATTCCAGCTTGCGCTTGTTTAAAACTCTTTCATGGTTCTCTACGGCCCTGGGGGTCAAGTCCAGATCCCCCCGGTGTGACCCCTGCCGCCTGCTGGGCCAGGCCGCAGCCCACCTGTTCAGCCCTGCCTCTCGGCACTGCCACGCTCATGCCGCCCTGCTGAACAGCGACCCTGCCCCCGCTGCGATGACCTCCCACCCCTGGGCCTGTGCATGGCTCACGTCCTCTGCCTTTGTCCCCATGCCCATCCCTGCCTGACTGTCCTTGTCATCTGTCAAGTCTGAACACCCTGGACGGTGTGTTGTCATTCTCTGTCCGCTTGTCCTTCCTCCCGTAGAGACGACAAGCTCTGTGCGTGCGGGGCTGCCCCGTTCACCGCTGCACGCCTGGCACACGGCGCCTGGTGCAGTCGGTGCCGGGACGGGGCCGTTGTTGGGCGGATGGATGGCTGAGCCCTGCCCGGGCAGGGCGGGGAGGATTTCTCTTCTTAAGCAAGTTGCCCAGGTGGCCGCCATCTGGACCAGGCTCTGTCCTGGAGCGAGAGCGTGTGGTGTCCTGGGTGAGGCTTGGGTGGGGACGTGTGGCCCTCGGGAGGCTGCAGACCGCAGGGCAGCCTCAGGGGAGCTGGGCTGGGTGGGGAGGATGTGGCATTGGCCTCCGTCTCTCCGCAGTCTACGGGGTGGAGCTGTTCCTGAAAGTGGCAGGCTTGGGCCCTGTGGAGTACCTGTCCTCCGGATGGAACCTGTGAGTGAGCGTGTTTCTGACCCATGCTGGGACCCTAGCGATGGCCACGAGGCCCCTCCCCGCCCGCCCCGACACCTTCTGTAGCTGCAGAGGGGAGGCCCGAGGGCAGGTCGAGTCCTCTGTCTCCACGGAGCAGTTTTGCCCAGGGTCAGACTCTTGTCCAAAGTCCCTCAGGCCACTCATGGCAATCCTCTTGGAAATGGCCTCTGGAGGTTCCTTAGGCCGGGTGGCCCTTCCTGAGTCATTAGGCTTTTTCCTCCCCCATAAACACCACAACACCCACCACCTCCCCAGCCAGCTGTGACGAGACCCACGTGGCCCTTCTCCCCTCTTGGGAGGTCACTTGCCTGTCGAGGTAGAGTTAACTGACCTGTGAGGTCAGGCTCTACTCATGAGGTCTGGGGTCGTGGGAGTGAAGTAAGTTAATGAACAGAGGAGTTGGGAGGGACAGTACCTGCGTGCCCTGCGACTGGAAGCAGGTAGCTCTTCCCCTGGTGGGAATGTCATCGGAAGGTCCTGCCCTCTTCCCTCAGAAGGTTCCAGGGTCGGGCTGGTCCCCACCGTGTGTCCAGATGTTTGCTGAGCGGAGACAAGGCCCGTCTTCGCAGCTGCAGGGGCCGGGGCTTCTGTCCTCTCTGTCGTTAGACCAGCACGGGGCCCTCGGGAGGGGGGTCCCGCATACTGAGAGCGCCGAGGCCTGACCCCTGAAACCCTCCCATGCTTGGGCCTGGCCACCTCAAGCTCAGGACCCCGGGCGGCAGGAAGTTGCTTGGAGAGGCCAGCCGGCTGTCGTTGGTTTTGCCGTGGCTGCTGTCCGGGCTCTCGGAAGGGGGACCGAGGGCCGGGAGAGGGGCACAGTCATGGGGGCTCATGGGCCGCTGAATGGGCCTTGACCGCTCCTGCCCCCAGGTTCGACTTCTCTGTCACGGTGTTCGCCTTCCTGGGACTGCTGGCGTTGGCCCTCAACATGGAGCCCTTCTATTTCATAGTGGTCCTGCGTCCCCTCCAGCTGCTAAGGTGACAGGGCAGGCTGGGGCGGGGGAGGGGGCAGAGGGAGGACGGAAGGCCCTGGGACCGGTCTGGGAAGTGACCTGGAAGGAGCCAGAAGACGCACAGCTGGCATCACAGACATCATGCCCCTGCGGAAGCCCCAGGGGTCGCTGTCTTCACCCGTCAGGGCATGCGGGCTGCCCGCGCCACCTCCCCTCCCCGGCACCGGGCGCCTCACAGAGCTCTGCCAGGCCGGCGTTGCTGCGGCCACACCCACCCATGGGGTCGGTCGTGAATCAGATCCACAGGCTCTGCAGGTCAGAAGGGCCTTGCAGGGGCCCTCCGTGCTTTGCAGGCTCAGCGTCTTGTCATGAAAACCCTCGTGCGGTCCCACTGATTCCCAGGGACACCGTAGGGAATCCTGGCAGAGCCCTGCCCCGCTGACGTGTCTCTTCCCAAGGAAGGGTCCCAGGGCTGTGTCCTCAGAGCCTGGGTTTTCCTCTCGACTCCAGCGGCAGTGCCCCCCACCCATGGCCCGTCCTCCCCCTCCTGGGGGGACAGGAAGGGTGGGCATGGGGTGACAGAGCCTCGGGGGGAAAAGCCTGCTGCTGTGGCACACGTGGCAGCCTGGGGCCACCCCACGTGTGCGCCGCCGCCCAGCGCCACCCTTTCTTACTGGTCAGCTCCCTGGCGGGCGTGGGCTTCTCTTCCCTCTCACCCACGTGAGATACCATGGGAGACACAGGTGGCTCCGCACCTCTTCCTGGAAGTGTCCTGCCCAACCCTGGTGTCCTGGGGCTGCCCCGGTCCCTTACCAGGTGCACGAGCCACCTGAGCCGAGTGGACTCTCAGGTGGCGGAGAGGCCCCGTGGGAGGCAGGCTCCAGCACATTCCGCTAGCAGGGGGCTGAGGCCACGGCCCTGCTTCTGTAAGTGACCGGGTGTTCTTCCGTCGCTCAGGCTGTTTAAATTGAAAAAGCGCTACCGCAACGTGCTGGACACCATGTTTGAGCTGCTGCCGCGGATGGCCAGGTACTGCCCTGCCTCCCAGCCCGCAGGTGCAGGCGATGTGAGGCTGTGCCCGCAGGGGTGGAGAGCCGAGTGGTAGTCAGGGGAAGGAGTCCCAAAAAGGACTGGAGTCAAGGCCTGGTGGCCTTTGGGGAGCCTGAGATTCTGGCACCACAGCTCTCCCGGCACCATTTTCCTCCACTGACCCGTCTGAAATATTTAGTAGGGAGGGCAGGGAGCTGTCCACTCGCTTACCGCCTGTGTCTACATTCACAGGTAAGGGGTCACCTGTGAGTCTACCTTCACAGGTAAGGGGTGCATCTCTGGCAAAGGGGCATCTGTTAATAGAGTCCTGCACTGAGCCGCACCACGAGGCCCCTCCCCCGCAGGCACTTCCCGGTCGGTGACCCCGGCAAGGAGCATGCCTCCGTGTCAGCGCAGGGGGTCCCAGGAGGCTGGGGCTGCCGAGGAGCCGTCTCCCCGGCTGGCCCCACATCACCCTGTCCTTTCTGACCCTCCCAGCCTGGGCCTCACCCTGCTCATCTTTTACTACTCCTTCGCCATCGCGGGCATGGAATTCTTCTGCGGGATCCTCTACCCCAACTGCTGCAAGTGAGTGTGCAGCGGGGCATCCTGCATTCTTGCATTTCTGGGGGGACCAGGTGCAGGGTGGGGCCCCTCTTAGCCTCAGGGGCATGCCTCTCCAGGCACCTGCCTTGCTTTGCTTTCCAGGGCTCAGTTGAGCGCAGGGAGCTACACGAGGGGCCCGGACTCAGGGTTGTGTCTGGAGGGAGGGCGTCTGAGCCAGTCCCCATCTCTGAGAGCTACACCCCAGTGGAGCGCCAGCAGCTCCCCCTTGTGCTGAGGGATGGAAGCTGCACCAGAACCAGCAGCCTGGGACTGTGCTTCCTCTCTTTCCCCTCAGGGAGTGGCTGGGGACCTGGACCAAGACAAGTCTCCTAGGGACAGCCCGTTAGGATAAGACAGACAGACACACGGTGGGGGGGAGGGCCAGTGGGCTCAGAGATTGGGATCTGGGAGCAGAACCTCCCGGGACCTTTCCCCTCTCCTCTGCCTTTCTCCTAAGCCCCCACGGTAGATCGACGCACTCTGCCATGTGTTCTCAATCACGGTCTTCTCTTTGCTGTTTTTGTGGCCTCGAACACCAACAAACAGCTTTACAAAGACATGGGTGGCCAGTCTGAGTGTCAGGCCGAGCCTGGAACCAGCAGCCCACAGCAGGGGTCCCAGACTCTCGAGTGCACTAGAATCCCCAGGGAGCTGCTTAGAGCGCAGGCCCAGGACCCACTGTGCCTCTGAGGCCGTGGTCCAGCAAGGGGCACGGGACTCTGCGTCCCGAACAGGCTCCCTGCTGGCCCCAGCACTAGACTCAGACACACTGGCATGGATTTGCCTAGCACGGCCATGAAGGACAAGGAGGAAGTGGCAGATAGATCTCGGGACAGACGCAGCCTATTCAAACGTGGGGCGTGCTCAGGCAAAGTACTGGGGGGCCCCGATGAGGAATTCCCCCTTCCCTGGGGTTGCTGCGCAGCACCCAGCCTCGAGAGCAAATCCTGGACTGCCCAGGCACACGTGGGGAGGCTCTCATCTCTCCTCCTCCCAGCAGGGAGCGGCGAGAGAGAACTGCCAGGGGGAGGAAGGTGGAGGGGCATGGAGTCCCCTGGAGTCCAGCAGTGAGGGCAGAGGAGCATGGCGCGAGCTGGAGAGGGCCTGGCAGACAGCAGGCTGGGGCAGGGCAGAAAGATCCCTGGCCGGACCTCAGTTTGCTTCAGCTTTTTGTCCTCTGTGGAGGTGGCCAATTGTCTTGTGACCCTCCTTTCTGTCTCTTTTGTCTTCCCGGCCAGCACTAGCACGGTGGCAGACGCCTACCGCTGGGTCAATCGCACCGTAGGCAACAGGACCATCGTGGAGGAAGGTTACTACTATCTCAATAATTTCGACAACATCTTGAACAGCTTTGGTGAGTGGAGAAATCACAGGTGGACATTCCCTGGGCACGCTGCCTTTGTCCTCGCAGGTCCCAGAGCAGGTATAGCAAAGCTGTCTGGGCCTCTCCCTCCCGAGCTGTCGGCCACACTCTCTACAGTCCTCTCTGGCCCAGGTGGAGGGTGTGGATCCCCTCTGCCCAGCCGTAGGGGGAGAGTCCAGGCCAAATTCCCCAGGGCTTACACAGCCACCGGATTTTACTTTTTCCTAATGCTTTTTCAGTATCACGAAGGAGAAGACCTCCGTGCCTTAGCTGGAAGGGGTGCAGTCCAGTGCAAAGACACCAGCCACCTTGTGGTGCCATTCACAGGGTGGGACCCGGCCATACCAGGGCTGCCACGGTGCCCTGCACAGCCCCTGCGGGTTCCAGGAAGAGGCCTGGGGTGGGGGCCATGGAGGGCAGTGGCCCTGCCAAACACGGCCTCTGCAGAGGAAGGGGGAGCCCAAGTGAGACCCCCACCCTGCTCTGGCCTAGCACAGGCTGTTGAGGCTAAGGGCATGCCCTCTTGGGGACAGGCCAGGGTGGCAGAATTCTCTGCGGAGCAGGCGCTCAGGGAGGGCCTTGGCTGACCTCCCTGGAGTTTGCAGCCCAGGCCAGCCTGGGGTGCCGCCATGGTTTTCGTGTGTGATGCCGAAGGACAGGCTGCTTGAAATTGACCTTGAAGAGGCGGGTCTGATCCAGATGCTTCTCTTTCTTCCTTCCCTTTGGCAGTGACCTTGTTCGAGCTCACTGTTGTCAACAACTGGTACATCATCATGGTAAGATCTCAGCCAGCTCCTGGGGGTGTTTTCCCACCGCCCTCCGAGGCCAGCTGTCCCCTCCCCCAGCGTGGGGTGCATGGCCCTTCCCGTGGCCTGAGAGTTTGGGGTCTCGGGTCATGCTGGGCTGGTGTCCTGCAGGGAGGCCGTAGTATGGGCTGGACCCCAGAAGCCACTTCCCAGCATTTGCAGGAACTGGTTTTCCCCACCATCTCTCTGTCCGTGCCCCAGCAGCTGGGAGATGCCGCAGCCTCTGGGTCTCTGTTCTGTCTCCCACCACTGTGGAGATGATTTTTCAATTAAGAAATAATGTTTCAAGCATTGTTGGGTTTTTGTTGTTGTTTGTTTTATTTTGCGACAGGGTCTCATTCTGTCCTCTAGGCTGGAGTGCAGTGGTGCGATCATAGCTAGCTGCAGCCTGGCCTCAAGCGATCCTCCCCCCTCAGCCTCAAGAGTGGCTGGGACTACAGGCACATGCCATTGCACCCAGCTAATTTTTAAATTTTTTGTAGAGACGGGATCTGGCTAGATTGCCCGGGCTGATCTTAAACTCCTGGCCTCAAGCAATCCTCCCCCCTCAGCCTCCCAAAGTGCTGGGATTACCAGCATGAGCCACTGTGCCCAAGCAGGCATTGTTGATTCCTGCCTCCCCATTCCTTAAACTCCCCTGAGTCCTGTTACTACTTGGGACAAAGATTGCCTGTGCTGGTCCCGAACCTGCCGCCCAGGAGAGCATCCCAGGCACACACGGCAGAGAGGAGTTGTTAGACCCCGGGGCAGAGTTGTTAGTCCCTCTCCTCCGCCTGTCACAGCCAGACGCAAATCAGGGGGGATCTGTAAAGAGCCGGTGACGCCTGGCTCTGGGCCAGGGGCTGTGGAACAGCCCAGGTGGACAGTGCCTGGCCCTCCCCGGATGCTTGCTCACTGGCTGCTCCCCTCGGTCTCCAGGAAGGTGTCACCTCGCAGACCTCCCACTGGAGCCGCCTCTACTTCATGACCTTTTACATCGTGACCATGGTAGGTCGCCGGCTGCAGAACGTGCCTCGTCCCCCATCTTCCCAGCCATCAGCTGTGCCTGCTTCTCGGGCTCGGCCTTGGGGAGGGGGCCCGGTCCCGTTCAGCTGGGCTCTGTTGGTTGTGGGCCCTGTCACAAGAGACACCCACACACCCCTCTCCCGTCCCTGGCCAGGTGGTGATGACCATCATCGTCGCCTTCATCCTCGAGGCCTTCGTCTTCCGCATGAACTACAGCCGCAAGAACCAGGACTCGGAAGGTCGGTGCTGCCTGCTGCCCGTCTGGCCCTGTCTGCCTGGCTGGCTGTCAGCTCTTTGGCTGGCCTGGGGTTTGGCAGTTCCGCCGTTTGGTTGTCCAGCTTATCTGTCTGGCTTGTCTTTCTAGATATCTTATATGCATTGACTGTCAAATACTTAATGTCAGAAAAACGCTCATGATCTAATTTTAAAACAAAAACAATACCTCTCTCATAGCTAAAGAAAAAACAAACAGTAGAGAAAGGCTCATTGCGGAACGGCAGGCCTGCGTCCTACCTTTTCCCACCTCCCCTCCAGGGACTTTGCACCCTTAGCTGTTTTTTCTTTTAGTTATCTCCACATTTCCCAATCATGGGTTCACACTGTGGTTCTTGATTTTTTTTTTGTTCGTTTGTTTGAGTCAGGGTCTCACTCTGTCACCGAGGCTGGAGTGCAGTGGCATAATCATAGCTCACTGCAGCCTTGAACTCTTGGGCTCAAGCAATCCTCCTGCCTCAGCCTCCCAAAGTGCAGGGACGACAGGCAGAAGCCACTGCCCCCAGCCTGATAGAATTTCAATGGCATAAATATCATTTGCTGCAGTGGCAAATAGTGTTCCTTCTGCACGTCAGCCGTGCTGGCTTTAATAATTGCCTTGCTCTCCCCAGCGCACACAGCTTTCTGCACCTTGATCCTGCTTTCCAAATTCTCCCTCAGAACTGCCCCATGCCTGTTAATACCTCTTCCCGAATCCCTGTCATATCAGCCCCTACAACCATTTTCTTTGTGCTTGGAGATTCCCTCCTGAAAGCCTGTGTCCCCTGCATGCTGCTGGCTAGACCATCCACAGGATGCTCCTGACACCCACAGCAGAGCAGGGGCAAGGGGGGAGGGCAGGGCACACAGACCCCAAGTGGGTTAGAGAGGGAACCTCGGGACCCCAGCAGAGGGGCAGCAGGGAGGGTGGTCAGCCAAGACCAAGCTGGGTTGGAGGCCTTGAGCCCCAGGCTCCTTCCCATTCCCACTCTGCCTTCCCGCAGTTGATGGTGGCATCACCCTTGAGAAGGAAATCTCCAAAGAAGAGCTGGTTGCTGTCCTGGAGCTCTACCGGGAGGCACGGGGGGCCTCCTCTGACGTCACCCGGCTGCTCAAGACCCTCTCCCAGATGGAGAAATACCAGGTGAGGAGGGTGGAGGGGGTGGGTTTGAGCATGGCATAATCCCCCCTCCCAATGCTGGTGACACTCTGGGTGACACTGTTGCAAAAACCAGAGGAGGAGTGGGAGAGGCCGGCCATGCGCCATCACGGCTCAGTGCAGCCTCCAACCCCTGGGCCCTGCGCCTCTGCTCTTCCGCAGCAAAACTCCATGGTGTTTCTGGGACGGCGATCAAGGACCAAAAGCGACCTGAGCCTGAAGATGTACCAAGAGGAGATACAGGTAGGCACCACCGACCTCGCAGCCGCATCCTCAGCCCAGCTCCCGGCCCAGGTGGGGTCTCTCCCCGCTGAGCAGGGCTGCTCTCCAGATTCCTGAGTAGAGGTAGAAGGCTCGGTGGGGAGACGGAGTCACCTGTTGGAACCACAGTGCCAGTGGTGTCTGGGGCCTAGGCAGGGCCCGGTCTTGACTCACTGCCCAGCACAGGCAGCTGTCCGTCCGGCCAGCCATAATAGAGTACTGCCCCCTGTGAATTCTCCTGAGACCCTCTCTGCCCCACAGAGCAGCGGGGCTGACACCACAGCACACACTGCTGTGTGCTCCGAGAGAGTGGCTGCCCTGTCCTCTGCCCTCTATCGTCTGCCTGTCCGTGTGCTCCAGGCCTCAGCTTCCCCCTCTGTAAACCGAGGGGGCACACAGCTAGGCTGCCTCTAACGTATTTTTTAAGCTCTAAAGGTCTGTAGTTCAGTCTTTAAAAATGTAGGGTAGGGTGTGGTGGCTCGCTCCTATAATCCCAGCCATTCTGGAGGCTGAGGCAGGAGGGTCGCTTGAGCCTAGGAGTTTGAGACTGCAGTGAGCTATGACTACGCCACTGCCCTCCAGCCTGGGCGACAGAGCGAGACAGAGCTCTTCCATGCTGTAGAGCTCTTCTATGCAGTTACGCAATAGTGGTATTTTTACTACAATGTATAGAACTAGTGTGTGCGCACATACCCACATCTATGCACGTATTCATATAGAGGAAGAAAGCAGACAGAGAGGGCACGGTGGTCACAAACCAAGCCCCGTCTCAAAGACAAAGAGAAATATTGAGAAATGTGGGGTGTACTTTTTAATTCCTTAATTACCTGAATACCCCAGTCCCCAAAAGCATCAGGTGTTATATTGGCCTTAGGCGGGTAAGCTGTTTAGCCTTTTCCAAAGTGCCCCCCAGCCCGATGGGAGGGTGCAGAGGCCACCTGGGAGGTGGCAGAGGCACTGAGCTTCGTACAACTTCCAAGCCTCGGTTTTCTTGGGTATAAAACGGACGAAATTCCTGCCGAGCTCAGAAGGGCCGACACAGAGGACTCCCTGCGTGAATGACAGGAGGTTATGTTCACAAAGGACAGGGTTGCTGCTGTCTGGGCCTCACCTAAAGAGCGGATGTGCACCACGCACGCTTCACAGGAAGCTGCGCCGGTCTCTGAACAGCAGGGGGAGGATTGCATAGCGACTTTTGCTGATGGGGCCGGATTTGGAATTCCCGGCCTGTCCAAGGGGGGGTTCAAGTCCCAGTGGGGGGACCTGTGAGGCCGGGGGAGCGCAGGTTGGCCAGGAGGGGCACGGCCCTCAGCCCTGTCTGCTCTGCCCCAGGAGTGGTACGAGGAGCACGCCAGGGAGCAGGAGGAGCAGCAGCGGCTGAGTGGCGCCGGCCCCACCACCCAGCAGGCCCCCGGCAGCCGCCCGCGCTCCCAGACCGTCACCTAGCCCGGCGCCCGGCAGCCAGCTCGTCTATGCAATAACCAATAGTATTATCTTACTACGACGTATCGAACTAACGTGTGTGTGCACACTCACATATATGCACATGTTCATACAGAGGAAGAAAGAAGACAAGGGGGGCTTGGTTTGCGACCCCCTTGCCCCGTTTTCCTTAACTCCAGAAGCCAGTTTGGTGTGAGGGGTCAGGCCACTGGGTCTGAGCTCTTCCTAATGTGGAAAGCTCTAGAAGCCCCCTTCACAAGAAGAACCACTTAAATGGATTCTGCCGAGTTCTGCAGGGCTTGCTTGGAGCCCAGGCCAGGCCTCGCCCGCCACGTCCAAAGCCACCCCCCTACACCCGCTGCTGCTCTCAGGCTCTGTCCCACCTGACAGCTTCCCACTAACCCCCTGCGGCCACACTCGGGTTTCTGAGTGTTGCTTTAGTGTTGCTTTAGGGACAGAACCACTTAGGAAGGAAAGAGCCCAGATCCCCCAGGGTGGTATTTCTATGCATATGATTATGTCCCAGAACGTTCCTTTGGGGGCCAGTGCCCAGGAGCTAAGGGAGAGCGGAATCAGGGTGTGATCGTACCTGCGTGGTCAGAGCTCTGTTAGCCAGTGCCTGGCCGCGAGGTTGCGCCGACCCGGTTCCTTCCCTGGCTCTTAAAGCTTCTCTCTCTGTCCTTTGGTTTACCTTCCTGCCTTCTGTGGCAACCAGGCACCAAGGGAAGTGGTCAGGCAGTGGCTGCCACCCAGACCGATTCCTGGAATGGGCTTTCTTGACTGAATCCCTCTTCCTTGATTTACCCATTCGAGTACCTGTTCACATTTTGGTTAATTAAGGACCGTGCTAAAGGCCGCAGCCGGTCCTTCACGCATGTGCATTAGGTGTTGCTGTTGGGAACAGGAGCACACAGCACAGAGAGGCTGTGGGACGTCCTGCAACCCCGTGGCTGAACCTGGCCCGGCTCCCCCCTTCCCCTGGGCAGTTGCCCTCTCTGGACGCGGCTCACCCCAGGCGTTTCAGTGCAGGGCTGGTTGGTGCAGAAGGAGGTTCAGATGAACGCTCAGTTGACCAAATTCCCGGCACCTCATGGAGTTGTAGATGCTGTCCGAGCGTGGTCAGGGAAGGGAGTGTGCTCAAGTCTGGAGCAGGCCGTCGGGGTTCCCGGTCGTGACGGGCGGTGGTGGCCGCAGAAGCAGGGTCAGAGCAGAGGTGGCTTTGATTGGGCTCTCGGAGCCACAGGAGCAACATGACCCCGGTTCCACAGCAGAGGCAGCGGAAGGCAGGTGTGGGGTGGGCAAGGGAAGCTGTCACCGGTGGACATCCTGGGCCATCCTGGGGCTGCTCCTTATGACTTCAGAAGGTGGTGGACAGAGGCTCCCTCCGGCCTCATCCTTTCTCTGGCCACAGAGCGGGCAGGGCAGAGCCTGACCCCCGGGGAGCAGCACCCAGTTCTCCTCCCTACTCCTCGGCCACCGCCAGGGCCAAGCTGGACCCACAGCCGATACAGCGGCCTGGCTCTCCCCTCACCGGGGGTGTTTCATGTTTAAAGCACAGCCCTTTGGGAAAGCGACAAATCATGGATAACCACTGTGAGTCCCCCATGGAGTCAGGAGACGGACGTTGTCCCCTTCGTCTCTGGAGGGCCAGCAGCCATCGTGGGCGCTTGGCACCAAGCCCCGGGCCAGAGCCCCTTCCCCTCCACGGAGAAGGAACTTTATTTGCACAACTGGGTGCCTTTTAGCTTTTGTGTATTGGAGTGGGCATGGTGGTAGCAAGGGTCAAGGGACGACTCCTGAAGGCAGGAGCCGAGTCCCCTGACCCAAGCAGCTGCCCCGTGCGAGTCCCTTCCCCTGCCAGGGGGAAGCCAGGAAGGGCCAGCAGCCCGGGGGTGTCGAGGCCCCGCACATGAGAGCCACTTCTGGGACGGGTGGGATCGCAGCCGTTCAGAGGGAGCGAACGCGCCCACGCGCTCAACCCTGCCCTGAGAAAGGGCTTGCTTTGGGTCCAGACAGGACACAGGCAAGTGGCAATAGTGCTGATGGGCCAGGCTCCAACCAGTGGGAGGCACCCTTGTCACGGAGGCTAAGGACAGCCATCCCCACGGGGGGCCCCGGGTTCCCACCAAGTGGACACTCAAACTTGCCCACCAAGCAGGGAACAGGGGTCACCCGGGTTGAGAGCTCCGAGGGCACTGGGATGCCGTCAAGCACAGGTGCCCTCTCGCCCTCCCCATCACAGCAGAGTGCGTCCAAGTGACACTCGCTGACGGCTGGCCAGGGTCATAGCTTGGCACTGCGACACTGCCCGACACGAAGGCGCCGTGGGGGGCGCTGCCTGGCACCGCCTCCTCCCTCCCCTCCCTCCACAGCCTTACACCACACCTCGAGGACAATCATTTTGTACGGATCACGGGAGCGATGCTGTAAGGTTTTTATACATTGGTGATTTGCTACCTAGAAAACCCACTGTGTCTCCGGGTTTCTGGCCTATTAATAAAAGAGCCTCTGCTTTGTAAACATGGCTGCTGCCTCTTGACTCGCGTGGCTTCAGGCATCGTGGGGAGAGGGGAGGTCCCTACCCATGGCGGTCCCCCGCGCACCCTGGCCCCACCCCTGCCTCGCTGCCCTGGCAAGAGGGGGACGTGTGCTATTTATGCGTGAAACGTTGCATCATTTTTTTATTTGGAAAAAAGACAGTTGAATCCCTTTTCTTTACCTGCATAAGGCAACTGGACAGACTGAAGAGTTGCTTATTTCAAAGGCGGGGCGGCTGCATGACAGCAGGAAGGCACCAGGGAGCCCCCGAGGTAGGCACAGGGCACAAACTGACTCCCGTTTTGCAGCTGGGGACTCCCAAGGTTCCGTGCACAGAGGAGTCAGTGGACATCCGGGGCAGCGTGGGAGGAGGAGAGTCTAGCGCCGTGCCCAGCATGGCACAGGCTGGCAGGAGTCTGGGAGGCCATCGGTTCCATGAAACATAGCGCTGTTAGTTGCACCTGCTTCGGGCTCTTAACATGACAATTTCCGAGAAGTTGAAAATCGGGTTATCTCAAATTCTGTGTCAGTTGCAGCTCTAGAGCTCAGCCCTCGGTGGCCTGAGGCCTGGGGGTCCTGTCACCCTGGTTCTGTGTGTCAGGGTTGGGCAGCCACTTGCACCCTGAGGAGGTGGAGCCAGAAGCCCAGTGAGGGGACCAGGCAGAACCTGCGTCTCGGCAGGTGCCGCAGCCCCGAACACTTCAGGAGGTTCCAGCACGGCCCGGAAGGCGGCCTGACACCCCCTTCCCCAGCCCCGCCCTCCCCAGAGAGCTCTGGAGCTAATTCAAGGCGGCCTCATAAAGCTTCTTTCTGGACCCCGTGTCTAGAGCAAAGCCCAGTTTCCAAAGTGCCAGCAAGAGGCCTGCGGGGCGCTGGTAGCTCAAGGGACGCAGCAGCGACTGCAGGCCAGCAAGCAGCGAGAGCCACCCGCGCCCACTCAGGTGCCTGGGCTCTGCTGAAGATGCTCCAGTCCCCCGTCCTCCCCTGGCAGGAGGCTGCGGGGCTCCCGCCTGCAGTGACGCCACCCTACCAGGCGGCTTTAGTCACACGCCTCTCAAGTGTATCACTCCGAATTCAGTGAGCAGGGCCACGACGAGGAAATTCAGGTAGAAGAGGAGCAGGCAGAAGCCGTAGACCTTGCTGAGCTGGAAGCACTGCAGTGGGACGGCCACCAGGGAAAAGACCAGGCTGAGCCCTAGCGCGCCAGCCAGGACCCATGCCAGCAGCCCGTCTGGCTCCAGCTGTGGGGACAAGGGGAGAGCTGGGGCACTGCCCGCCACTGCCCCCCCACCCCGCCGGCCACCAACAGGTGCCTGTTTGTGGGCACCCTGTGGATGGCAGCCCCACCGTGAGGTGACCCAGACGTGGCCCCAGAAGCTTCCAGGCTCAGAAGCATCAGGGAAAGAGAACGTGCTCTCCCAGCTGTTTGGGGGGCTGCCACCTCGTGGCCGGGGCCCCCACCCTGCCTTGCACGAGGTTTTGTTCACCCTGGGCAATATTTTTAAATAGAAAAACTTCACCTAGGAATCTTGATTTCTTCTCTAAAAAAACCTGGGCTCTCTGGCCACACGAGGCCCACGTGGATCACCCACACGTTTCTGTTACCTGCCCAGCCCTGGGTGTCTGAGTTTTTGACCTGCTTGTTAAGAACAGTTCCTCAAATGCAGCCCTGTGTTACCTGCAGGGTCCCCGGGGGGCATGTTAAAAATGCAGATCCCTCATGTCTAACCTATGCTTAGTATCTGAAAAAAAAGAAAAAAAAACATAAAAAAATGCAGATCCCCAGACCCCAGTGCCCTGGAACACGGGGGCAGGAGGTCTCATGTGCCCCCAAGAAATTCCTAAGCATGTTTGAGAAGCTCTGCCAGCCCGAGTGCGCTGCAGAACCAAATCTGAGGGGCCTCCCAGTCTGGGGCTGTCTTCGATAGGCGGCATCTCTAATCTCTTCCATCCCAGCCCTCCCCATGGGCAGCCTCAGGAGACAGGATTCAGCCTGGCCTTGCGGGCTTCTCCAGGAAGCTTGGGAGGTGCCATCAGCCCCAATTCACAGGGGAGGAAACTGAGGCCCAGAGATGGCCTAACTCACTCAAAGTCACACAAGAGACTTAAGTAATAGGACCAGGACCCAAACCCAGGCCCTTCCTCCCAAGCTATATCTTACTCCATGAACTTGCAAAGAATATGCGGACTACTTTCAAAATAGTCTACAAATCAGACTTGTCATGAACAGTCGGGTCCTCTTCCCCAGAAGTGTAATCTGCTGGGATGGGGACGCTCTCCGGGGCCAGAGGGCTGAAGAGGACGGCGGTGGCGCTACACTGAAACCCCCTGCAGAACCGTCCGGCCACTCACCTTCACCTCCGTGTGGCTCCGGGAGATCTGGAGCAGGCAGCCCAGCCCCACGCCCACGAGGATGTCTGCAGCCAGCTCAGGAAGCTCTGCTCAACCGTCTGCCCCAGCGCCAGCCACGCGCCCGTCCCTCCTACTGGCTGCAACCCAGGGGCTGGGGACGCCACAGCAAGAAAGGACTCAGCTTTCTTTGCGATCTGTGCCCAACCCCCCTCAAGCAGCCACAACACCTGCCCAAGGTGTCACACCGAGAGCCAAGCCCAGAGGGTGGGGACCCCCAGCTCCCAGAGCCAGTGCTGGGGCTGTGGTCGGCCCCATAAAGGATACTGAAGATGATGCCACCAAAACAGGCCGAGAATGCCATCCGCGGGTAGCCCTGGCGAGCCAGTGTAAAATCTGAGAAGACATCTGCATGGAAACGAGAGGGGGTCCCGAGGGGTGAGTAGCTCCCCCAGGCCCTCCTTGGTCACTCGCACCTTCGTTCTCACCCACAGCGATTCAGGCAACGAACATTGAGGCGCTGTGGAAGGCCACGGCATCCTGTGAGACACGGTTCCCGCCTTCATTCCTTTTACCCCACTCTTGCCACCGGGAGCAACTTTGTGGGTATAGTACGACATGCTGCTACCAATTTTTCACCCAAGTGCCATCTGCTGCCAGCACGCACAGCACCTCTGTGTGAATTAGAAAAAGCTACCCAGAAGGTCAGTAGAGAGAAGGCTAGATTTTAGCCCCCCTCTCCCCTTGTCTGGATGCTCTTGTGCAGTGCACAGCTTGGCCAGCCTTACCTGGCTGCTGCAGCTAGAGAAGGGTGTACGTATGAATGCCTGCACATGTCATATACCCACGTATACATCAAGCATGCATGGTTGGCTGCAATGGACTCCATGTCCTGCCTGAACTCTGGGGAGCCACCGAGTGTCCCACATCAGAGAGCAGGGAAGAGGCAGAGGCCTCTGTAGAGTTTTCTGGTCTAGTTGCAGTCTAGGCCATCTCACCCCAAAGCCCAGTGATGGTCACTCCAAAATTACAGTGGACACCAAGCACGTGCTAAGGGCAGACACCCTGCACACCCCTGCTCAGATGCAACTCTGGCTGGGGGAGCAATGAACTCCGATATGGCTGCACTCACCCCAGAAGCCCACCCAACCCTGAGTCACCTCCGATGCTATTCCCCCAGGCCAGCAGTGTGAGCCCCAGGACAGTGTTGCTCAGCCGGAAGACCACGCCCAGGGACCGCAAGATGTTCACGACCTCTGTGGCGGCCGCGTTGATCCACAGGGCACTGGTCAGGAAGCCCAGGACAGCAAAGAGCTGCAGAGGGAATGGTATGAGATAGGAGCAAGGCCAGCCCCGGCAGGGACACGGCCTCAGCTCCTCACCTGTAAAATGGGATCATGACAGCGTCTGCCTCATGAGGTTCTCATGAGCATAAAATGAGTTTTTATAATATATACATCTAGTGCCTACATATAGCAAGTACTCAATAAAACGTTAGTTCGATATTATCACTTTGTTGGGAAAGGAAGAGTTCATCATAGCTTTTATCAGATTTCCAGTCTATGAGCCAAATACTACCCATTGCCCCGAAAAGTAACCCTGTACCCATCGGCAGTCACTCCCCATTTCCCCCCGCCCCCAGCTCTAGCAACCTCTGCTCACTGTCTCCATGGGTTTGCTCATTATGGGCATTTGATATAAGTGGAATTATACGATATGTACTCTTTTGTTACTGTCTTCTTTCAGCATAATGTTTTCAAGGTTCATCCATGTTGTAGCATATACTGGTGCTTCAAAAAATGTAAAAGTTGTTTGCTTCCGTACAGCAGCAAAAAAAAAATGTAAAAGTTGGCTGGGCACAGTGGCTCACGCGTGTAATCTTAGCACTCAAGGAGGCTGAGGCTGGAGAACTGCTTGAGGGCAAGAGTTTGAGACCAGCCTGAGCAAGAAGAGTGAGCACCTGCAGTCCCAGCTGCTCGGGAGGCCAAGGCAGGAGGATCGCCTGAGCTCAGGAGTTTGAAGTCGTAGTGAGCTGTGATGATGCTACTACACTCAAGCCCGGGCAACAGAGTGAGACTCTGTTAATCAATCAATCAATAATAAAAGACAATTTTCTCTAATAATAAAAGACCACTTCCCTAAATGATCAATTTGCTGAAGATTCAACCCCCTTTGGGTTGGTACGCTCATTCAGAGTTTCTAAAAATAATAAAAAAAAATTAGCAATAAGTATTAAGAAATGAAAAATTTAAGTTTTGAAGGAAAAGTCTCTGGACAAGCTAAGAATTCCTTAGAGTGTGCAGACTAGAGAGAATAGAAAAAGGCACCAAGATTGTCATCATTAAAAACCCCACGACGCTTCCTCGTCAGTGTGACAGAAAACAGGCTGCCAGTTCCTCAAAAAGTTAAACACACAGTTACTATTTGACCAAGTAAAATACCCAAGAGAAGTGAAGCACAGTTCCACACAAGAATGTTTGCACGCATGTTCACAGCAGCATTATTCAGAATAGCCGAAAAGTAGGAACAAACTAATGTCCATCCATGGATGAATGGCTAGACGCAGCGTGTCCTGGCCACACGTGGACTGTTGTTCAGCCACAGAAACGAACACGTGCTACAGCGTGGACGAGCCTTGAAAACATCACGCTAAGTCAAAGAAGCCAGTCACAAAGGCCATGTCTGATTCTGTTTACATGAAATGTTCATGGTGGGCAAACCCGCAGGGACGGAGAGCTGCGTCGAGGCTGCCAGGGCCCCGGGGGAGGAGGGGAGTGGGGGTGACACTAATGGCTGTGAGGTTTCTTTTTTGGGATATGAGATGCTCTATGATTGATTGCAGTGACCGTGGCGCAACTCTGTGAATATAATAAAAAGCATTGAATTGTACGCTTCAAGTGGGTGGATTGTCTGGTATGTGAATTACATCTCACGTCTCAATAAAATAAAGCTTTAAGGTTTTAGGCAACCTGTCAATCGTGGAAAGCAGCTGCTGGTCAGTCTGCCCCAGAGGTGTGGACGGGACGCCCACCCAGGAGAGCTCAGCCTCCCACCCCAGCGGCGATGCTCACCCAGTGAAGCCTGGGGGGCTTGCAGTTGGATGTGGCAAAGAAGGTCACAGAAGCCAGGGCTGTGCCTGCAATCACCACCACGGCCCAGACGGGCAGGAGGCCGCGGATCTCATAGATGCCATCTGCAGCGGGATGAGAAAGGGAGCTGGCACCGTCTCGGCTGCAGCTCGGCATCTCCTCCTGGACGCCCCCCACTCCAGGATGACCCAGGGGGCCTGGGAGCTGAGACCTGCACACAAATCCCACTCACAATCCACTGTTTGGACATAAGGAAAATACCACCTGTGTGCCCAGCCCTGTCTAAGGTGCTTCCAGAGGAGAAAAAAATTAAAAACACAGGCCCTGGCCTCAAGCTTGTCACATGCGAAAGAAAGGACAGACACACAGAAAACTCTCTGCAGACTTCTGTTGTGGAACTGGGGTGGGAATGGCTAAGACTTTTTTTTTTCCCCCCGAGTTCTTTTTTTTTTTTTTTTTTTGAGACCGAGTCTCACTTTTTTGCCCGGACTAGAGTGCCGTGGCGTCAGCCTAGCTCAAAGCAACCTCAAACTCCTGGGCTTAAGCGATCCTCCTGCCTTGGCCTCCCAGAATGCTAGGATTATAGGCACGTGCCACCATGCCCGGCTGGGAATGGCTAAGACTGACTCACTGCCATTCCCCTCTCCCTCCTCCATGGCAGACATCACTAATCACCCACGATGCTTCAGGCCAGCTGAGCCTCCAGCCAGGCACTACTAATGGATGGCTGCGCATTGCTCCCTGAGATGAACTGTCCAGTGACGGTGGAACACAATCGTACCCACTGACAGGTGCCCCACACCTGCTCTCTTGATAAGTTCACTCCTCCATCCAATCCATTAACAAGTCAGGAAGGTTCCAGAGCCTTCATATTAAACCACTAATGGGAGGAACACTACAGGCAGGAAGAATGCCCTAGAATTCCCTACACACCACCCTTTTTACCACTAGAGAGTCGACACTAGTCTTAAAGGCAATGAATGTTTGAGCGCCCAGATACGGGCATCAAGATCTTCCTTTTGTTCTTCTCAGGGGGCAATTTTGACAGAATGTGATTAAAAAAAAAAAAAAAAACAATGTGGGCTGGGCACGGTGGCTCAAGCCTATAATCCTAGCATTCTGGGAGGCCGAGGTGGGCGGATCGCTCGAGATCAGGAGTTCGAAACCAGCCTGAGCAAGAGCGAGACCCCGTCTCTACTAAAAATAGA
>CAUYRT010069847.1:0-24487 GCA_963574885.1 Lepilemur ruficaudatus
AATTTCTTTCTTTCTATTTATAGTAGAGACGGGGTCTCACTCTTGCTCAGGCTGGTTTCGAACTCCTGACCTTGAGCGATCCGCCCGCCTCGGCCTCCCAGAGTGCTAGGATTACAGGCGTGAGCCACCGTGCCCGGCCTGAAGTATAGTTTTATTTTCTTTTATTGACATGAGTGAATTTTTAGTTTTTAGAAATCCATTTTAGTACATGAAGTGACTTTGGGGCTTATTTTCTTTCTAAACATAGAACTGGATGCTGTGGTGAATAGTAGCAGCTGGCAGATTGGTGGGCAGGTACTGAGGATCCTAGGTTGAGGGGTTCCATGACAGACACCTAAGAGGTTAGAACTGGAAAGGACCCTAGAGATCATTTAGTTCAGCCCTTTCATTTGAAAGCTCGGCCAGGGAGGTGGAATGGCTTTCAGATCTGAATTGGAATCCAGGTCACTAGTGCTACTCCGTGTGTTGTGAGCTTGTTGTGGATGCCCTCCTAGCTCTACGGCAGGCCTTTCCCCTTTTTCTAATTGTGTTCTGTTCTCATGTTTGTGTAATCAGGCTAAGTTATTATTTGACAATTCAGTTCAATTCAAGGAAGATGCTCTAAGTACTTGACTCAGTGCCAAGTACCATCTTAAGGCCAGGATACAAAAACAAAATATGGACTCTACCAAGGAGACTGTAGCAGATGGTATTAGTGTACCCAGTTATTTGCTGCCTCTCCCTGTAACAGGTTTATATCTGGACCATCACAGATAAGTTTAAGTCACATGACCAGGTCTGACACCAGACTTGGTCATGTGACTTGCTTTGGCCAATGAAATTTGAGGAGAAGTGATATTTCAGTGATATTTTATGGTCCCACTGCATTTTCTTATTTATCTTCCAGGAGAATAGCAGGTCCAGAACAGGGCTGGGCCTCTAGCTGGGTCCCACAATGAAAAGAAGCTACAGAGTAGAGCCAGAGCCACAGCCGATGTGCAACATGATGAGCTACAAACCTTTGCATGGTGAGCCACTGAGATTTTGTGGTTTATACGGCAGCATAACTAGCATAAGCTGATGGCTACAGAGAGGATCACAAATTAGTTGGAAAGACAGTTTATTTACAATTGAAACACAGGGTGATGGTTGCTTTGCTAAATGTATACATTGAAGAGTCTGAAATAGGCCAAATGAGGAAACAAGTAGCTCTGGGAAGGGCATCAGGAAGGGCTTTCTAGAAGAGGTCATAGATTGGAAGCGTTTAAAGGTGGAAGAGAACTTCACCATGTTAGGTGATTGGGTGGCTTATTTATTGAGGCATTTCAATCAAAACAGCACTCATAGCCATGAAATATTGTGGTATGTTTGGGAATTGCCTGTACTGTCCTCAATTGTGGGCCAGGGTCAGGTTCCTTAATCTTTGAATCCTGTTGACCACCAGCCACTGTGTCAGGTCCCCAAGATAAAGATGCATTGTTTATTTTGATCAGAGCTTGGTCCCCAAATCATCATCTGATCTCATACCCTGAAAAGCTAAGTGGGGCCATGTGCGAGCCATATGGACTCTTTTTAAGAAGTTTAATTTTTATTTATCAAAGAATACACATGCATAGTTTAAAAATCAACAGCTGCCTTGCCTCACTCCTCCACACTCCCAAGTTCCATTCCCAATGCAGTCATCATCAACCCTCATAGCTTGTTTCTTTTATGTGTATATCACTATGTTTCCAAATAATACACTTATATTGTTACTTCTTGATTTACCAATTTTAGAAATTATATACTGATTTACTGCCATGGTAGATGACAACCTAGTTCTCCCATAGTGTTTGCTCCCAACTTTATCCCTGTACTTCCCCTCCTCCTAGCTCTCCAACATCAACTTATTTTTTTTGTTCAATCAATACTTGGTGTTTATATACTAATGACAATGCAAATAGTATTTGCTACTGAGTCAAGTAATACACTATGACGAGACGTGTTCTTTTTTGTATAAGCCTTTGTTTTTCCTGGAGTTGATAATTGCTTCCTTTTTTGTTGACTTAGTTTCCAAGTGTACTTAACAATTACTTTTTTCCAAATGGTGCACATTTCTGCTACATACCTGCCAATACTATTTTCCATACATTCCAGTTCATCTGTTCTGTTTTTCTCCCCCATAGTAATCCCTCCTTCTGTTTTTCTACTTCTATCTAAGTTTGCTACTTTATAGGACTATTGTGTAACTGTCATCCAGAGGTTCCAATTTATTGTCATTTTGAATATTTCCTTTATTGCCTTTCTTTGTTAGATCTTTTGATTCCAGAATTCCATGTATTCTATATTAGACTATCATCTAACTTTACCAAATCCCATCCTCCGATAACTTCCTAAGAAAGGGAGCATAGGAGGTAAAGTTCTTGGGTATTTGAAAATATCTCTAGACTATTCTGATATGTGACTAATAATTTATTTGGGAATAGAATTTTAATTTTGTATTTGTATTATTTTTTTTTTTAGAGACAGGGTCTTGCTCTGTAGCCCATGTCAGAGTGGAATTTTAGATTAAAAAACATTTTCTTTCAGAATGTAAAAGGCATTTCTCTGTTATCTCTTAACATTTGATGTTGCTTTTTAAAAAAAGATTGATTTTTTATTCTTGTTTATTTTATCTATGTTTTTCCTCTTTATAAGATTTTAGGAACTGTTTTTACCCTTTTGTTCCAAAATGCCATGATAATGATGGTGGTTGGCATTGGTATGTATTTTTTCCATTCTTTGTACTTTACTAATCAGGAAAGACTAATATCCTTTATTTCTCTATTATCCTTTTTTTCCCTTTTTGCTTCACTCTTTGGGAGATTTCCTCAATTTTATCTTCTAAACCTTATAGTGAGTTTTTAAAAATGTGTTTAGTGGTATTTTTAATTTAAAAGAGATTTTTAAATTAAAATTTTCTGTTTTTATTGTAATCTCTTCTTATTTTATATGATATTTCTTATCTTTTTAATTAGAAGTGTTTTTGAAGTGTTAATCCTCTTTTTGAATGTTTCTTTTGCTCCTCGAAAAACTTCTATTGCCCCAGACATCCCTTTTTCCTGTTTATTTCAGTTTCCCTCTTTCGTGTGTGAAGCTTTCTTTAAATTCATGGTGCTCCTGTGTCGATTCACATTTAAGAAGGGGCACTAAAAGTTGATTTTGAAGCTGGGTATGTAATTGGGCAGAGTCTGTTGACTGGTGGGCTTCATATAGGGTGATCAGGTGGCAAACCAACCTTTTTATCAAGGGACCTTTGGATGTCAGTAACTGGAAATCTCTCAGGAGCTATTCAGTCCTTCCAGTCCATGCGCTAGGTCTGGGGACATCGGGGAGTCGGTATCAAGGCCAGCAAAAGGACTGAAGGCCACACGGTTCAGCATGCAGACTTGTCCTTAATGCTTTTTACTCTCCAGCATATCTGACTTTCCCAAGTCCAATATTGTTCATTTTCAGTTTCTCCAAAGAGAAAACTCTTGTTTCCTGGGGCACAGGGGAGACTGGCTGACTGGCTGTGTGGAACTTTCTACTCCCAGCCGCTGTCTAGCCAGGCACCTGACCCTAGTGTTGCAGCGTGTGGTGCCACAGGAGGCTCAACCTCACAGGGTTCTACAGAGCAGATCAGCCCCCAGCACAGGCCCTGGTGGCTGTGACTTCTCTCTCTTGAGCCAGTAACCACTCTTTCCTCTTTATTTTTTCAGATAAACAATTTTGGAACTCTCTAGTCCACTGTTTGTTTGTTTTCTCTCCCGTTCTTGTTGCCCTTGGTTAATACCCTTGCAGTTTCCAGAGATTGGGCTGGAGATTCACAGGCTTCTCTGGGGTGATAGCCACAAAGCCAGAGAGAAAGGTGCTGGGTGACGAGTGTCATTCTGGGTTTCACAGCACTCTGGGCATTCCTGTTTCCCTCGTAGGCTCCTCTTCTTCAAGTTGTCCCTTAAGCATTGGTGTTCCTCAGGCGCCTGCCCCTTAAGGGCTCTTGTCCCTTTAGCATAAGCTGAAGACTAGGGGCAGGCCCAGGGTCTGCTGCTCGCCCCTTTTCTCTGTGCATGTTCTGGTGTTGGCTCCTGAACTAGACAGGAGGAGGCAGAGAAGGCAGAGCTGGACTGTGCCAACTGCTCAAGGACCATGGGCCTCACCTCCTTTGGCCCCAGCACAGTGCCTGTCTAGCTGTGGTTTTCCTGACCCCAAACAGGAGGGGCTTCCAGTTTGGCCCAGTGATGTCAGCCTCATAGGAGGCAGAGGTGTATGGAGTATCCACTTTTGCCAGTCCAGTTCTGTTCACTCATTCCAAAATTAGTCAGACATTGTTCTAGGTGTTGGAATTATACTTGTGAGCAAAGCAGACTGGATCCTACCTCCATGGAAGTTATAATCTAGCCCCCAGGAAAGAAAACAATACAACAAAGCAAAATACTGCACTCCATTGTACAGAGGCCCCCTTGGGTCACTGCCATCCATGTGGTTCTTATCTACTTCCTGAACTCCTGTTTCTTCGGACTGGAAGTGGTGGGGGTGGTCACGGGTGAAGCAGGGAGCTTTTGAGAAGGGGGCCAAACATGTGACACTATTTCATACTTCCACACCATTTTGCACATGCCGTTTCCACCTAGATGGACTTTTCATTCCTTGTCATTTTGGCAAACTCCATTTGTTCTTTGAAACTGTTCCAAAATCCCCTCCTATGCAAAGTCTTCCCCAACCCCCTCCCTGCCCAGCATTAATCCCACACTTCTCTATACTGGCCCCTGCCTACTTTATGTAGTCAGCAGCTCCCTGAGTTAGGCACTGCTTCAGGAGCTGAAGACAGATATGAGTGAGACCCTGAGCAGTGTGTGGGGACAGGTGTGAGCTTCGGAGCCACACCAACTTGAGTTAAGTCCCAGCTCCCCCACATTCTAGCTTTGGCCTTGGGTAAGTGAATTAACCTCTCAGAGCCTCAATCTTCTCATCTGTAAAATGAGGATAATCAAATCTACCACGAACGACCATGGTAGAAATGAAATGACTATAAAGCGCCCAGAGGCAGTGCATCATCGGCACTCAAATGTTGTTCCCTTTCCTTTCTCCCCTTAAGTCGCTCCCAGTCTAATGAGGGAAGAAAAGGGAGCAAGCCAATAAATGCAGGGATTTGTGACAGGTGCTAAAGGTGATAAAGGAACATGTGATGAAGGCTAATGAATTACGTGCCATGGGTTTGTGAATCTGCCCATCTGGCTCTCCCTCTAGACCATGACTGCCTCGAGAGCAGGGCCAGGTGATTCCATCCTCTCCAGCTCTGGGCCCCAGCACCTGCCACAGTGCCTGGCACATAGTAGCTGCTCACTAAATGTCTGCGTAAATGAACTTACTAGAATGGCTACAATGGTCACAGTTTGACAGCTAGAGCTGCCCGTTGTCATTCTTCCCACTCCCAGCTCTTCCTACCTCAAAGAAGGGAAAATTATGATTTATCAGCCATCTGAATTTTTCCAAACATTCTCGCAGTTTGGGATGTGAACACTGTCCCCCCGCCCCGAAATTGTGGGAATGAGGCACCAAAGATGAGGGCCACTTGACCAATCCACTGTCCTCCTATGAGACCAGCCTCCCCTGGCCTCCCTTTCTGAGTGCCCAGACACGCAGCCCTCCGCCAGCTTATCCATCCTATTCAAATGAGTCTGTCTCCCAAGAACCAAACATTTTCTCTCTCTGGCCCTGACTTGAAATGAAACAACTTAGCCCATAGACAGTTTTATGGTCCCTCGCCTTCCATTCCTCTTGTCGAGTCGCGCTGGTGAGAGCCCAGCCTAGACTCTGATTTATACAGCTCTCCCAGGCCCCTGTTGGAATCAGAGTCTGGAACAATAAGACAGGGCTATTCATCACCCCTCTGCTCAGATCTCTCTAGACTCGTTGGGAAGGAAGGAGGGGTGGGTGGCAGAGAAGACAGCCTCAGGGGTCCTGCCCAGAAAGCATTTGATATGTTGATGGAATGCGCAGGGCAGGGGTGGGGTGGGGGCAGCAGAGGCTTTTTGTCTCATCCAAGCCTACTTGTGACAGCAGAGAAGGAGTGAGCCTAGGACAGGGGTGACAGGACATCTGTCAGGCGTGGGGGGGCAGGAAGGGAATTGAATCAGAGCTCGAAGGCTGATCCTGGCTGAGGATGCCACCCTCCCACCTGCCCCAACCCAGAGTGCAACAGCAAACTGGCCCAACCACACTGGGTCACCACCAGCTTACCCATCCTCCGGGCGCCATGGTACCCCAGCATCCAGCATGGTTCCTGGCACATGCTAGGCACACAGCAAAGATGTGTGTTTGTTCATTGACTAAACCTCCTTTTCTGCCTGACTCCCTCACCTACCTCAGGGTTAAGACCATTCCCAGAAGTCCTTACATGCTTAATCACCCTGCCTCTGTGACAGTGTGACTGTGTGTCTGTGTAACTGTGTGACCCTGTGTTTGCGTGTCCCTGTGACCATGTATCTGTGTGACTGTGTATCTGTGTGACTATGTTAATGTGTGACCATGTGATTGTGTGATCATGTTTTAGAGTTTCTATGTGACTGTGTCTGTGTGATCATGTGTGTGACTGTGTGATTTTTTGTTGGTGTTTATGTGTGACTATGTGACTATGTGTCTGTTTGACCATGTGACTGTGTGACCATGTGTCAGTGTTTTCATGTGACTTTGTAACTGTGTGTCTATGTGATTGTTTGTGTGACTGTGTGTCAGTGTAACCATGTGTCAGTGTGGCTGTGTGTCAGTGTGACTTTGTGTCAGTGTGACCATGTGTCTGTGTGACTGTGACCACATGCCAGCATGACCACATGCCTATGTGTCCTACATGTCCACATGTAATGAGTACATGCATGCCATATGTGTGTTTGCAGCTGCTTACACATCCACAGGAGTCCAAGCACGAAGTATGAACTTCCTGAGAATCAGGGTTTTTAAAATGTCAAGTAGGTGACCCAAGGGAAACCATGACATTAGCTTCTGTGAAGTATTTAAGAAAGAAGAGCTCCTCCACCAAGAGGAGACACAACGGGGCCCTCTAGATGGACTTCCGTGCTTTCTGACCCCTTCTCACCCCGGGCAGAAAGGGGGCTGTGATGTAGTTGTTTTCTGTAAACAACCTGAAATTGCCATTTTCTCCAGGAATCCCCAACCTTTGAACATGGAGAACCCATCGTAAGAAACAAATTGTGTTGGGATAGCACCAGAGAAGGAGTAGAGTGACTCCCTGTACCGCTGCCTGTAGAGGGAAGACTGCAACGCATCGTGTGGCACTCTGGCAGAGTGCAAAGACCCTGGGGACAGCATCTTGGTTTTCAGGAAATTAGAAGCTTTGTTCAAAGCCAGGAAAAGAAAATTGATGCTCAAATCCAGGAGCTGAAGAAAAGAAAATTCCAGGCCTGTGGTGCAGTTGTGGCTTTGTTGTGTCTTTTTGTTTTAGTGCTGCTGAAGCAATAACATGTAATGACCTGAGCGTTGCTGCCTTTCTGCTGCCAGCTGCCTCCAGCGCCTGGGAAGTTGGCTGACCTGAGGAGAAGCCAAGGGTGGCTAATGAGTCATCAAGAGTCTTTATCAAATTAGGAATATAATCCATGTCAACATGCAAAGGAAAATGGTTCAAATTATCTACTTTCTTAATTGCAACTCAAAGATTTGGCAGGAAATTATCACGAGAGATAACGTCTGGAAATTAACGGATTGTGCTGACGTGTGTCTAAGCTTCCCTAACTGTGATAGCTGGAGAATTCATCCACACATACACATATGTATGCTTTCACTGACACTTGTACACCCAAACACCTCTGCTACACATACTTGTTCAGGACACTACCCAGGCAGGCAGACAGACAGACATACCTGTGCACACAAATGCACACACAGAGTTATGTCAGCACAGTAGGTTGACACTAGCATTTATTAGTCAATTCAAATAGGCTGAGATTGTTACCAGATGCTGAGAGATTGGGAAGGAGAAGGTAAGATATAAAAGGAACACTTAGTCCTCAATTTGTGAAGTTCAAAAGCTGCTTGGTGAACTAATGCATACATATTTGAAATTAAAGATCATGTACAAAGCAAGGTACAAGTACGTACTACTGTAGCAGAAATATGAACATGTAAACTCAGATGAGTGTAGGACATGGGTGTGGACATTACCACTGTGCATTATGATAGCAGCCAATATAGGGTTGAAGGCAGAAAAAGACATACTGAAGCTGTCAAGAGGACCACACAGCCAAGCAGTGACACACTATGTTTGCAAAATCTCCAGAGATGGGTGAGGTTGGAAGACAAACCCTGGTTTGGGTTGAGAATCCAAGCTGACTCTCACTTGTCTGTTAAATCAGGAGGGATTTAAAGTTCACGCTTTCCTTACCCTTCCTACTGGGCCTCAGTTTCCTTGTTGTAAAATGCAAGTGGGATCTCTTGGCCCCTGAAAACCTTTAAGATCTCTGTGAGTTCAGGGATTGTGATTTAACCATGTTTATAACCCAAAAGCCTAACACATGCCTGGCCAGCCTAGACACTGAATGGAAACTAGTGAGCTGGTAAGTTTCTTAGAGGCTATCAGTGTATGCATGCTGAATGAGTGACTCAGAGAATGAATGGATGGATGAGGGGGCAAGAGAGTGAACATTTATGCTTTATGAAGAAGCAATTCACAGTAGTAGCTTGGAGTGTGGGCTCTGGGGGCAGCCTGCCTGAGTTCTTGCCTGGTGACAAGTTTCTCCACTTACCTAAGCCTCACTGGGGTGCCAGGAAGATCTGATGAACAATGCATGTTAGGCGCTTAGCATTGAGTCTGGCACAGAGCAAATGCAAATAATCAATACGAATTAGCTATTATTACTGTTATTGCTTTGTTTTGCTCTTTCTTGCTAAGCAAACCATGATCCCCATGCTGGTAAGCTGTGAGCATCTTGCTCCTCCACTTGGTCACCTTTCTTCACCATTGCCCCACAGTGCAATAAGAGAGGACCAGCTTCTGCAGAGGATGTGGCACATTCTGAGGGTTGTTGGTTGTTTCTCTGGGCCCTACAGTCTGGCTGCTGTGGGCCCTGGCTGCCAGAATGCAGTTGGGAGCCCAGCCGTGCAAAATCCTCAGCTCAGGAGGACTTAGAGGTTGGATGAAGCATCAAAGGCAACAAATGCTGATAGAGTTCAGCCCTGGGGACAGGGAGAGACGGTCCGTATGATGAGCAGAAGGATGTGGGCAGTTCCTGAAGAGGTGGTGATGATGAGGGTACTAAGAATGGGGATAGGGCTAAGGAAGAGGATGGTGATAGCATGGGTGACAGCTGTGACGGTGAGCAGGGTGTTGAAAAGGAGATGGGAGACAAGGGGTTTAGGGACGGTCCTCCAGTACAGGTAGGAGAGGAGGGCTTTGTTTGTGGGAGAGTAGAGGTTTCAAAACTCTATGTGACCCTGGGCAGGGGTGGGGAGGGACTTCTTAGCCACCTCTGTAGTCTGAGGGAGGCACTGAGTATCCTAACGCTCTCCCCTCACTCCTCAGCCGGTCCTGCATGGTGTCGGCAAAAGCAGAAGAGATGGAAGAGCTGGTGAGCCAGAGTGATGCATGATAAATAATGAAGATTTCAGTATCCAAACATAGCTTATACCAGAACAAAAATGAATCCCGGAAAGGAGGCTTCAATAAAAATAGAATGCAAGTCACATAGTAATTTTAAATTTTCTCGTGGCTACATTGAAAAAGTAAAAGAAACAGGTGAAGATATTTTTAATGACCTATTTTGATTTAACTCCATGTATCCAAAATATTACTACTTTAATGCTTAACGCATATAAATAATTCTTAATGAAATATTTCACATTCTTTTTTATACACCAAGTCTTCTACATCTATTATGTATATTACACACACAGCACATCTCAGTTTGGATTAGCTGCATTTTAAGTGCTCAGGACCTACACGTGGCCAGTGGCTACTGTATTGGACAGCACAGGTTTATATCTTCCTTTCTCAAATTTTTGTGACCAAACTCTTTGGATGGCATTTCCTAGAAATGGCTCTTTTTGGAAATCATCATAGCATTCTCTCTTCTCTTCCTAAATATAGTCTAAATATTCTCTCTCTCAGTTCTCTTTCTTTCTCAGTTCTTTCAAGCTGGCTGTGATACTTCCCACCCCTTGCTAGAACCTAGAAAGAACTTTGAAATCACTCGGAACTTTTCTTTTTCCTCTTCTGCCTCCCATGGAGCCTTCATCTGGAGCTAAGGCCAGGATGCTCTCACCGGAGAGCCTGTGTGCGTGTGTGTGTGTGTGTGTGTGTGTGTGTGTGTGTGTGTGTGTGTGGAGTTGAGGGTGGAGGTGGGGAGGTGCTGGGGGGAAGTTAGGCATGGGGGAGAGAAAACGCTTGAAGAAGCTTCCCCAAGGTGCATCAGTACTGTAAGAAAGACGGGTTTTTGAAAGGCTTTGGGGATCATATTGCTCCTATGTTAGAGAAGCTGGTTAAAGACATGACCCAATTAATTGCCTATCATGTACCCAGAGGATAGGCTTCAGAGGATGGGAGTGGGATAGGGGAGCTAAGAGGCTTTCCAGGGTGAAAAAAAAAATCAGAGATGGGCAAAGGGCCCAAACATCCTGGTTTCCAGCTCAGAACAGAATCCTGGAGCCCCACCTTTTGGAGGATTTGTAGTATCTGAGTTTTCACATGGTGCATGTCTCCTTCTTCTGCCCCACCCCTTTCTCCACGGGATGAGCCCTTACACATTATTTCAGCAGGAATGGAATCTTCCTCACTTGGCCCCGGTTCCCCCGACCCCCACCGTCCGCTTAGGTCCAGGGTCAGGAAGGAGGCCTTAAGTAGAGAGAAGCATCCCCCTGCCTCCTCCTTGCTGCTGCTATCTGTGTTGCAGCCCTCAGGGCCTGTCATAGCAGTCTCAGTAAACAATATCTCCCTTCCTCAGGCCAATTAAATAAGCACTATAATAAAGGCAAAGGCAAAGTGCTGCGGCAGCCGTGGGTAAAGGGCTATTAAATCTAATAGCTGCCATTTATTGAAGAGCCTCCCATGTGCCAGGAACTGTGCTAAGCGTTTTACATTCATGATTTCATTCAATCCCCATGGTCTCATGAGTTGGGTTCTATAATCATCCTCATTTCACAAACGCAGAGACTGAGACTTAGCGCTTGTCAGTAGCTTCCCAGGTAGCTGGCTATTTTGTGACAGGATGGGGCTCTCAGCCAGGTCTGGGTGACTCCAAAGCTAGTGCTCTCTCCTGGGGGATCCACGGATGCTTTAAAAAGAGGTGATGCTTCAGTTAAGTCCTAAAAGCAGATAGAATTTCGGAAGGTGGGAAATGAGGAATGAAAACACAAGGCTGAATGAATAGCTTGGGCAAGTGCAGAAAGGGTTGAGAATGCAAAGTGTGTTCTGGGACCCCTGAGTAGGGGAGAGACTGGAATAGAAATTCCCAAACATCTCAATTGCAGTGGCTTTAAAATGCAGATTTCCAGGCCCTTCTCGGATCAACTTTCTCTAGGGGTGGAATCTGGAACTCTGAACTATAAAGAAGTTCCCCAGAGTGTTCTAATGTAGGAAGTCCATGGGCCAGCTCTGGAATCACTGAAAGGTGGATTTGGGGAGGTACAGGCAGAAATGCAGATTAGCCTGAGAGGGAGATCAAGCCAGACAAGGAGGACAAAACTTATAGGCCATGCTAAGAAACGTGGCATTCAAGGCCCTCTTTTTTATTATAGGGCCTAATAACCTTTTAGGCTAAATCTTATAAGCAACAGAAAGCTGATTTTCAGAGGAAAGCAAGGTGTGATCCAACCTTTGTTTTAAAAAGAACACTCTGGTGGAAGTATATAGAAGGGATTGGAGCTGTTGGAGGTATTTAGCCCAGTTAGGAAATGATAGTAATATTCCAGGTGACTGGTGACAGATCTCCCAACTAGGACTGAGACAGTGATGGAGAAATAAGTTTCCTTCAGTCCAATCCAACAAGCATTTCTTTAATATGCTTTCTAGATTGGGTACTGTACCAGGTTTTAGGGATCCCTAAGATGAAACAAAATACTGTCCTAAAAAACTCACAATCTATCAAGATTCATTAAAAATAATTACGTTTAGAATGAAGGGAACTGGTAGTTGGGCAGTTTTATGGACTGAACTGTACCTGTTCCCTAAATTCATATGCTGAAGTTCTAACCCCCAGTATGAATGTATTTTGGAGATAGGACCTTGAAGGAGGTTAAATGAAGTCATAAGGCTGGGCCCTAATCCAATGAGATGAGACTGGTCTCATTGGATTAGGAGAGGAAGAGACACCAGAGCTGTTTCTCTCTGTGTGTGCACAGAGGAGAGGCTATGTGAGGACACAGTGAGAAGTGGCCATCTACAAGCCTCACCAGAAACAACCCTGCCAGCACCTTGATCTTGGAGTTCAGCCTCCATAACTGTAATAAAATAAATATCTGTTGTTTAGGCTACCCAGGCAGTGATATTTGGTATGGCAGCTTGAGCAGATTAACACAGAAAGATTTTAAATTTTTATTCCTAGAATGACATAGACAAGATTCAGTTGGACCATTGACTATACTAATTTGGAGCTTAGAGGAGACATCCTGGGCTGGTGTGGGCTGCTTATACTAAAGACAAAGTGTGGATAGAGAGAGGAGAGAGCCCAGAACCAAATTTAGGAACTCTAACATTGAGGAGTGTTGACTAGGATTTGTGAGAACTCCTATTTGGTTATCATGTCAATGTGTTGATGACTTATATGACATGTACTTCCCTCTCCACCCTCTTCATCCTCAGAGGGATGATAGAGAAGAAACTGTAGAGTATCTGGAGTGAATTCTACAGACTAAATTTCTACTCTATTCCTTCTCTGCTCATGGACAAAGCCAAAATCTAGATGTCAAACTCATGGAATTTGACATATTGACAACTCATTTGTTCATTACTTATTTTCTAACTTGCGTCTTCTGTTGGACTCTGGTATTGTTGTTAGTTAATGTTTCACACATTGGTGCTTTGTCTTCCTCAGTTAAAATGAAAGCTCCTTGAGGACAGGAGCTGTAACCCAGGCCTATTTGCTCCTGCTCTTCAGCCTCAGCACCAGCCCACAGCCCAGTTCCCAGTGGGTGCAGGGCACATATTTGTTTTGAATGATTATAAAATGGATGGTTACATTTTAGATAATCATTTTTAAGCTCTTGGAAATTATAAAAATGGTCAAAGCAAGATATATTGACTTAAAATTATAATGTGCACTTTAAAGCACCAAAAAGGTATTAGTGGAAGTCAGGGTATCTCAAAAGAGCCCAAACATTAATAACTCATGGCAATGGATCTCTCATATCAAGAAAGAGGAGGGCATTGAACTAGATTTCAGAAAACGAGGGGTGTGACAAGTGTGAATCAGTGATGCAAAGCTGTTGCCTGCAGTACTATTTATGGCTCACTGACACCTTTCTGATGGGGTGAAGTATTTACATTCAGCCTGGTTCTCCCCTCTGATTCTGCAGGCTACGCAACTCACTGGGAGCCATGGGAAAGAGAGAAACCCATCCCTCCAGGGGTCCTGGGCAGGGACAAATGAATCTCTCCTCCCCCTCTTATCTGAAGAAGGCTTCCCTGGGAGAGTTTATGGCAGCCAGCCCTCCAGCCTCTGGGTTAGAGAATCCGGCCGCTTTTGTACTACATAAAAAGGGCAAGTGCATTTATTATTATTATATTATTATACAATGTATAATATATAATAGTGATTATGCTGTCAGCAGCCAGAGTCTCTGACCACAGATCAGAGGCTGGGGTGACATAAATCTACCTAGTGAAGTTTTTGGAGGATCTATGTGAAGGTGAGAGGATTCAGCTGTCTATATTGGGGGCTATTAGTGAAGTAAGTTTCTTCCATAAACAACTTCAGAGGGTGGATGTGAAGGTACAGGGAGGATCTGGACAAACAGTAGTGTATCTAAGATGTGATGTAAGAAAGGTCTCAGTTGCCTCCTCTGAGCCGCGGAATGCTAATAGCTCTCATCCTTGTCCGTGACTGAGGCAGGTGAGAGGTGACCCAGAAGCCTAGAAAGAGCTAAGGGGCAGCCTTCAACTTCTTGGGTCAGATTCTTTACTGAAAACCTGGCCGGCTGGGTTTCACTTTCTGCTTTCCCTGCTTGCATCAGTGTCTCAGTGTCTAGGCTTTATCCAGGCCCCCTGCCTGGCCTGGGGTCAGAGGATCAATGGCTGCCTGAGTGTGGCTGAAATGGCTTCTCTCTGGGAAGCAAGAAGCAAGCTTCCAGGGACACAAGGGCTTCTCTTGTCCCATTAGGTAGAGGGCCATGTGCTAAGTTGTGGAAGCAAGCAAGCCTGGCCACACAGGGCCCTTAGTAGGACTGTGATCTTTGTTGAGCAACTGGAAGCACATGCATGACTACACATGGCTTTCTTGGTCTTCCACTGCAGAAGGCACTAGGTGAGGAGTCAATTTCTTCCCTGAAGTAGATGAAGCCACCCCAGCAGACCCAGGCTGAAACAGCCCAACTGGTCTCTCCCTTTGTTTTACTGCACCCCAACCCCCAGAACTCTGGATACTCACTGAGTTTACCAAGAGCTTTTTAGAATGAAAACAGCAGTGGCTTAGAACAGCCTTGCCTGACATTTGCAAAAAGGTGATTTACTGAAAAAGCCTCTCCACTCTTTTCTCTCTCCCTCTGTCCCACCCCATCACACTGTCTCCCCTCCTCGAACCAAACGCCCCAGGAAGCCACAGCAGAAAAAGCTCTTGAGACTAGGAATAACTAACCAGAGTGTCATCTGAGCACCTTTTCTGGGGCCGGGGTAATGAGAATTATTCAAATGCAATCATAAAAATGAGGCCAGCCAGGCAGGAAAGCGGGGAGGGAGAGTGGTGGCGGAGGAAAGGATTTCTCGCCAGTTTTAAGTTTCATAATTTCTGGCGAGTTCTCTTGGGGTCCACAGAAAATTTCACCTCATCTCAGTCCCCTCAGCACCGGATGTCTGGCAACTGTGCCTCAGTTGTTCGCTAAGGAGGACTTGGCATGGGGGCAGGGTGCTCCTGAGGTCCTCGGGGGTCCACTGCGTTCCCCATCTGAGGCGACTCACGTCTGGAGGCTTCCTCTCGGGCGCGGGCGCCGTTCCGCCTCCTCGCCGCCCCGCCGGCAGGAGCAGGCGGCTCTGACGTCTGCGGAAAGCCTCCAGTAGAGGGAGACACTCCAGCGGCTCCTCAGACTTGGAAGCGGCCGGGGCCGGGAGTGGGTGGGGGTGATGGGGGGTGGGGAGAAAGGGGGAGTGGGGAGAGGGGAGGTGTGTGAAGGGGGGGTCCGGGGGGCGGGTCCCTGTGCCGCTGACGTCCCGAGCAGTGCTGGGAAGTATAGGCTGTGTTGTCACGCCGGTGTCAGTCTGATGAAGATTGGCATCAGGTAAGCTGTCATTCATTTCCATGTCAGAGACGCTTTTGCAGGCGGCGGCGGCTGCGGCGCGGCGGCGGCTGCTGCTGCGGGCGGCTGCCTCAGAGCGCGTGTGTTTTATTCCAGTCCCCAAGCCAGAGTATTATTCATTGCGACAGGGCAAGGAGGAGAGAGGGAGAGAGGGAGGCAGCAGGGAGGAGAGAGAGAGCGAGGCAGCAGGGAGGAGGGAGGCAGGGAGCACAGAGGGACGGCGGGAGCGTGCAGAGAAGCTGGGGAAGCGCCCGGAGAGCGCGGAGCGAAGCAGCGCGAGGGGCGGCGAGGCCGGGCAAGGAGGCGGCGAGAGCCGCGCGGTCCGCCCGCGCCCCGGCCTGGACAGCGCGCAGCCCGGCCGCCGCCGCCGCCAAGCCCGGCTCGGGCCGGTGGCCGGGCGCGCATTGTCCGCGGGAGCGAGGAGCCCGGCTGCGGACCCGGACCGCCGCGGGCCCAACACCCCGTAGCGGGCGGGCGGGGAGCTGTGCGCCGGGAGCGCCCCGGGCCCCGAGAATAGGGACCAGCGCGCCGGCCACAGCCCGGGTGCTGGTGGCTCCGGGCTGGGCGCTCCGCGGGGCGAGGCTGGAAACCGTGCGCCGGCTCCAGGTTCTCTTTCTCCCGGCTTCGGGCGTCCTTTGGGCCGGCGCTTACTCGGCGCCACCAGCTTGGAGCTGCCTTCGAGCGGCTGGAAGCGGGAGCAGCCCCAGACTGGGGCAGGGTGACTGGAGTCAAAGAGCTGCGGCCGAGTCCGGCCGGGCCTGGGGAGGCAGGGCGAGTAGGAGTTTGCAGGCGGATCAGTGGGGACTGGGAACACGAGGGGGGTCAGGGAAGCTGGGATCCGAGGGGCCACCCTCAGGGACCCTAGCCCGGGGAGGGGGGAGAATTTGTAGGGTCACTGGCTTTCCGTGGATTGTTGGAGGTCTTTGGTGAGGTGGGGGGGGGAGGCGTAGGGGCCCGTGGCGAGGCTTGGGAATCTAGAGCCCTCCTGGCTCCAGAACTAAGGGATGAGTTCGTAAAAGGGGGGGACGGAAAGCGCTCAAAAGCAGAGAGCTGAGGGAGATGGGGCAGGGTCCGGAATCTGCCGCGCAAAGTTTGCGTTTCTTTTCGGGTTAGGCTACGGGACTTTCCTGACTCCGGAACCCGAGGAAGAACCCGAGGAATGAGCGAAATGGGCCGCCCTTTCCGGGGGCTAGTCACCGGAGAGCCTGGCGTTCCGGAGCGGTGGGGAGACCCAGGTTGAGAATTGGTGGCGTGTGGGGTTGTGGATCGGCCCTGAATTAGGGCTAGGCTTTAGGACTAGGCTAGAGTTTGGGTTACAGGATCCAGGCTGTTTTCAGATCAGGACTGAAAGGCCGATGAGTAGTTTACACGCTGGCCAGAGCGGAGGGCTGGAGGTAGGAGTTGGGGGCCGGAAGAATGGGTGCCGTTTTTAGGATTCAGCCACTAGATCACAGCTCTTTACTTGGGTCGATCGAGGCTTTTGGAATTTGGGAAGGGTCGCGCGCGCGGGTCCTGAAGCTCGGCAAGTGAAAAAGCGTTTAGGTAGGAGACGAAAGTAGTTGGTCCGGGCCATGGCAGACAAGCCCCGAATCCCTGCTGCTTCTCCCCAAAAGCGCTTCTGGAAGAGGAGAGGACTTGGGGCATACAGGACCCGCTCAGAGAAGAGAGATTCTGGAAAACAGACAAGTCGAAGGAATGCTCTGAGCAAAGCGACAGGGCAGCCTCGCGGGGCTGGGAATGGGTCCGAGGACCGGACTCTGGTGGCTCGGCGGGCTCCGGGAGCTACTTGGAGTCTGAAGGCGCAGCGTGGCAGGGCGAGTGCGGATGGCCCGCAGGGGCCGCGGCCTGCGATGGGGTGGGGTGAAGGGGAGCGCTAGCAGAGAGGGGCCACATTGGGCCGAAGGAGTCGGGGCTGCGGCCGGCGGAGGATAGGACGTACTCGAATTCCGGCGCTCAGATAGAAGCCGCCTCTTCGTCACTCGCAAGTGCTGCCTGCGCTTTCCCCCGCCCGTCCAGGAAGCCCATAAGCCTGGCCATCGTTGCAGTGTTCCTCCCAGGGGAGGAGGAAGCTCGGGGTCCCTTACCATCACCCTACATGTCCCGGGATGTCTCCAGGGTATTAGCTTTTCGGATTTCAAATGCTCGCTAAGTGGTGGAATCCAAAAGCTTCGCATTTTAGGCAGATTTAGACGATCCTCCCCTCTCCAAATCTGAGAAAATAATGGTGTTCAAACATAACACGATGTGTTATCCAAAGCCCCAGCTCCTTGCCCTCCTGCTTATTCTGCCATTCTGGCCTTCCCGAGGCCCCAGGACCTTGGTGGAAGTGGAGGGGGCGGTATCCCGTTTCTGGACTCACGATCTCCCACTCCAGCTGCATCACCGTGGCTCAGGCCTAGCTTGGGGGTGTGTGGATTGGGGAGAGGTCCCGACTGGGGAGCGGGGCTATCCTCCGGCCAACTAGAGAAAGAGTTTGTTGAAGGGTGGAGGGGAGGAAGGATTGAAATGTCCTCCACGCAATCTTGAGTCCGCCTTCACAGCCTCTCTCCCTCTCGCACTCCTGGCACGGAGAGCCAAACAACCCTTAGGCGGGGCACAGAAGAAGCGCGACCCACGAATGGCCGCGGGCGCCCCGGGCGCGGCGACTGCCGCGGCGGCGGAGCTCCAAGGCTGTTGTTTTGCAGGCTTGGAATTCGTGCGCTCTCTCTCCCGCCGAGAGCCTGAGGAGGGGAGGGAGCCGTGACCCCGCGGAGACTCCCCGGTCACCGCCTCCCCTTTGTGAGCAGGAAAGGCATGAAAGCCAAGAGAATGAGAAGCTGCTCAGAATAAGGGGCAGGGGGTTACTGGAGGGAGATGGGCCCGACCACCGCTCTCAGTAAAATGCCTCGTGCAAATTGCACTGAAGTATACCCAACTTGAGACTGGCTGTTTTATGATCCTTTCTGGGAGTTTACTGCTCTCTGCTTTTAAGTCTATAGATTGCTTTAAGTTAATGAAAGTGCTGCTTTCAAAAGGGGATTTTATTGTGCGGCAGTGGCAAATCCAGTACCTCCCCTTTACTCTCCCAAAATGGGCCTGTTTTAAAAAAGGGAGCTTGCTGGAGTTCCCACATGGACAGAGCTTGGGGGAGGACGCCATGTGACAACGAGAATTAATAAAAGTCAATGTCCAAGTAATTCGGAAAGACAAGTTTGCTTCTTTTCCAGTCCAGTCTCATCTGTATGTTCCTATGTTGTTGTCTTTTGGGCTTTCACTGAGTCTGGCTGTAAATGCTTCTTGATGCCTCTGGAGCAGCCACCTCTCAGCATTGCTTTAGGTAGGCCTGACCCTGTTCAATTAAACCCAAACTAGATTTCAGGATTTCAGCCCAGCTACCAATTCAAGCTGCAATTAAAATATTTACTTGGGCACTGGGGGAGGAGCTTTGCCTTACATTTAGTACGATCAATATGTTTAAATGGCTGGGAACCTTGAGAAGGAACAAGGCAGGCTGTTTTTCAGTGCTTTTTCCTTTTTCAGTCTATTTGGCACAAAAGGTGAGATGACAAGGTTTTTGACTAGGTCCTAACACAGAAACTGCAGTGGGGCTGGGCTGTGGCTTTGACCGCATGTCATAACCATTTAAACTGTGGTTAGTTGTTCAAAGCTTAAAGCTTCTCCAAGCTGGGTTTCATTAACTCTACACCAGTTGCCTGGAAGTTCGGTAGCAATAAATTGTATAAACACATTTGAAGTAAGTTAGTGATGAAATAAGGAGAATTACTGTCTTGTGAGTAGAGAATCCTGAATTCATGGAGTTCCAGCTTAACTGAAAACATACCTCCTCTCCCTTGGCCTTGAAGTTTATGGGTGCACCAGAGTGTGTGTTAAATTTCTTTCTGCCATGTCCATCTTCAACCTGGGGCTGTAACTCATTAGAGACCAAGGCATGCCTAGAGAGCAAAAAGGTTGGGTTTTAAAGGGGTCTCTATTAGCCTGGTTTAGGAACCAAACGAAACCGATCAACCTGACTTCCTTGCCCTTCATGAATACAACGGTGCAACATAACAGCAGCAGAGCAGGGACAAATTAGATTTTTAAATGTTAGAGGCTTAATAATACTGTGTTGTTAGCAATTGAATTTGTTTTTATTAAAGAAACAACCAATAAAATTTATAGGCTTCCAACATGTTGCAAGATTTCCTTGCTATTTATTTAGCTCCCCCACCCCACTTTTCTGAAATTCTATCCCCAATTTCAGACTTTTGGTCCCGATTTATTTAATCTGGAGCACATTTTCTAAATTAGTTCGAGGAGGGTGAGAAAGGCTGTTATAAGTTTTCCTTTTTTCCTCTGCTGTGTGGCACAGGACGGCGATGCTGTAAGATATATATAAATGTGTGATGCAATTGCTGGAGGTGACGGCATGTGAAGCAAAGTGTCTGGATCAAACAAAATGCAGATCTGAGTATGGAGGGTGCAAGCGATGCTGCAGAGGAAAAACCGAGGAAGATAGATAGAAAATGAAATCATCATGAGCCACTGTTAGCCTTGAGTCTAGCCAACACACCATGCTTTGTATAAAACACTTCACATGAGATCCACGACTTATTGAAGATTGAATTATATTGAGAAGCAGAATTTAGAGGGAGGAGTTGCACTGGCTGGGTTCTATCCAGGCAGCATGGCCAGGCTTGTTGCAATGGGGATCTGCTAATTTAATTAAATCTAATACCTGATGGGAAAGGGAGGAAGGAGGGAGGGAAGTGGTCGGGAGATAATCCAGGTTGGCAGGTCAGCATGCTGAGCTAGTGTTTAGGCTGAAATTTGGGGGCCTGGCTGCTTCCTACCCTGTTACTGCATGGCTACATGACTCAGGCAGGTCATCTAGCTTCTAGACCTTCGTTTCTTCATCTGTAAAGTGGACTATATGGCACACAGCCCTCCTTAGGCTGTGAAGAGTAAAGGGCAGGCATGAACCAAGCACAGGGTACACTCAAAGTAAAGAAAATGGGAGATAGAGTCACATTCTTCTGTGTGTTTTCTTTCCATCTCTGGCTCCAGAGCCTTCTCTCACAACTCTCAGCTGGAACTCCTGCCTTTCCTCACATTCTACAATTTGAAAACCCTGCTGTGATTCCAAAAACCTCCTGTACTTTACCAAGAGGGGCAATTATGGCTGAGCTGGGGGGATGTAGCCTGCTTCCTCTCAATGGTGCTACCTAGAATGGCTTTCATGCAGCAGGTGAACACAGAATCTGACTTATCAGAAAGGTAGTCTCTTCTCTTGATGCCACTGGGAAGGCAAGGCCTGAGCCCTGCCTGGTTAATGACATCTCGCTGGGATGGGGGGATGGGTGCTGGTCTGCAGCTAGCCACAGCCTGAACCTCACTTAGCAGTTTCCATGCTGGCAGATCAAAGCAGATTCTGGGCCAGAAAGCCCAAGAAGTTACACCTGGCACTTATACAAAAGTGTATATGTGCTTGTAGACGCCTTCTGTTCCGGTGCCTGATTTTTAAAAGCTAGCTCTAATCCTGGAGACGTGGCTCCAGTGGAATGCTCGTCTTTAATTCTCTATAGTCCATGGGGATTCCTTGGGGTAATTTTCCCTCCACATATCCTTCCCAGCTAGTCTTGGACAACCTCTTAGTCTCTGTTTTGATTGAGGGTGAGAGCAGGGAAGGGCAGGGAGACACAGGCTGGAGGTAGAAGGAGCAACAGTTGGAGGGCACAATCCTTCTACCAGAACTCGGGCTTTGCCTCTGTTCCAGAACCCCCAGGAGAGAGGCAGAAGCAAGCCCTGGGACAGCTCAGTTCATCTCACACTGGCAAGCGGAGGTTGGGAAGAGCTTGCTGCAAACGTGTTGTCTTCTGGGGGATCTGCTGTTTGGCTTGGATGCCTTGCCGCAGGCCCTGCCTGCCTGGGTTTCTAATTACAAGAAGGACGTTTCTGCTAAGACCTATCTCACTAAAAACACATCCCCGTGTGTAATAAGAAACCCTAAACCAGGCAGGATATTTTAAAACTGAAGCAATGAAGATTAGATTAAGTCTCCACCAAACAGCTTCGTTCTAGTATTATTTTTGGCTGGAATGTGGAGAAAAGCAGCTGGCCCTGGGGCCCCGAGCAGACTCTGGAGGATTCGGATGGGGCCAGAGTGGGTGGCGTAACTGTTAGTTCTCTGCTTAGTAGGAACAGGGCCAATTTCAGTACAGCTCAGTCAAGGCAGTGGGGTGCCCAGTGGGGGATGAGGGAGGCTGGAGTGGAAGAAGGGCCAGATCCAGATGGGTCAGAAAGTGGCGGCAGAATCTGCAGGTCACGGAACATTGAAGCTTTTAAATCCTCCACCTCATTAGGACCTAGTCTTCTGTGTTCAATTTATGCCTCCACCCCCACCCCCATCCCATGCCTACTAAACCTGGCCATCCTCCACATGGCCTTTGGAGGAACCTTAATATACTGGGTACTTTTCTGGGTGGAGAGAGGGAACAGATAGTTTGAGATTCCTGGAAATAAACCTGGTAATCTGGCATCATGAGCCCTTGTCTTGTCCTTCTGGGATATTCATTCATTCCTTTGTTCCTTCATTCAGCAAATATTTACAGAGTGTCTTCTGTGTGTCTGGCACAGTCCTAGGCATTGACGATATGGCAGCAAAAACAAAACAAACACGTGTGACTGGGAAGTCTGTCCTCAAGGAGTTTGCTTATGGTGGACTAGTGTGGAGCGTGGGCTTTATTTAGCACCAGACAAAACCACACTTAGAGCCAACCCTGCTATTTACTTATCATATGAATTTAGACAAGTTGCTTAATACCTTTGACCAGTTTCCCCATCTATACATTGGGAAACAAAAGCACATAGCTCGGAGCATTGTTGAGAGAGTATCTGTGAAGTACCCAGCACAGTGTCTGGCACAGAAGAGAGATTCAATCAGGGTTTACTTCCCTCCCCCACATTATTTTGGTGCTGATGATCCAGTTGGGGGATTATCCAGCTTCCTCTTTCTTTTTCTTTTTTGCTTCCCCAGGACATGGCTTGGACCTTTTCACAGGTCACTGGCACCGTCAACAAGTGCTGAACAAACAGCTGGTCCACACTGTGGCCTGGTGCTGCCTGCTGCGTGCAGACCCCACTGCGGCTGTGGTATAAAATAGGTCCATAGACCCTGAGGACAGTTTGTAAGTGAAGAACATTTGGCAGTGGTGGAGGAGGGGACACATACAGCACACAAACATAGGAGAGGTGATGCACGGACACACAGAGGGAACAGGAGAAAAGGCACAAACCAAGTGCTAGGCAAGGGAGGTAACAGTGGCATGGGGTGACAAGCAACCGGGACAAAGGGGGTGAGTGCTCAGCACAGGGCTGGTGGAGGACCAGCGGAGTAGGGCTGGGGGGAGGGGTGAAACACGAGCCTCCCCAAGTCACAGTGCTCTATGCTTTCCTGAGGACGCTGGGGAGCAGCCTGCACTAGAAGGAAGGGCTCAGCCCCTCTGCCTGTCCCAGGTGGCCAGGAGTGGGCTGTCACTGCCTCAGGAATACCTTGTAGGGCCTCCACACTGGGGACAGGCTTCCCTTACACACTGAGGAACTTCTGAGGGGACCTTTCCATTTTGACTTCTCAATGGGTAGAGCTTAGACTAATGAGTTAGTTTGTGAAGCAAACAAAGTTCACAGCTGTCTTACCTAGGATCCCTGCTTTTCCTAAGCAGAGAGCACAGAGACTATAGGCCCACACCTGGCCCTCTTCCCTCTCAGGGACCATGAAACTGGTCCATGTCAGTGTGGTTGGGATAGTGGGGAGAACAGGAATCAGGACCAGGAGTCAGAGGATGGTGGATTCACTCTGCACTCAGCCACGGACTGGCTGTGTGACCTTCACCAAGTGACTTACCTTCTCTGGGTGTTAATATCCTAGCTCATCCAATGAGGAGCTTGAACTTGTTCTCAGAGGTTCCTTTCAGCTTGACGTTCCATGATTTTTTGTTCCCTCCCAGTTGAATTGCTTCATGGCTAGGCCACCATTGAAACCATGACCACCCCAACAACTCCAAGCAAAGAGTCATAGCAACAAACAATAGCCACAAAGGCACAGATGGCAAGGGCTTGGTCCATGGGTTGCCCCTGTGTTGTAGGGTCTTAAGGACATTGGGGGTGGAGCAGGGGAGTTGGCTTTGACTCTCCTGATGGCCTTCCTGGGGCAGGTGGATGTATCCTAGCAATAGGGTTTGGCTCCATGAGGCAACATTTTCAGGGGGAAGACTCACCAGCTTTTTCATAAAAAGTGATGTGTCCTTCTTTTGTTGAGACAGCATGGTATCGGTGGAAGGAACACAGGCTTTGGAGTCACATTCTGGGTTCTGACCCTGGTTCCACTACTACAAAGTATGTGTCCTTGGGCACATCATCCCTTAACCTCTCTGAGTCTCACTTTTCTTAGCGATGAAGTGAGGATAATAATAATACCACACACACATAGGACTGTTGTGAAAACTCTAGAAGAAATATCTAAAAGTTTGTTGGCACATGATAAGCTCATGGTGAATGTTAGTTTTCTTTCCTGATAAAGCTCATTCTCACTTGCTTTTGTTTGATCCTCTTAACTTTGTGAAGTAAGTAAAATGGACATTATTATATCATTTTATCATAAGACAAACTAAGGCTCAGGGAGTGGCTGAAGTAGCAGGTCCAGGAAGTACATGCAGATGTGTCCACCAGTTCAGGGGCTGGGACACATTATTTAGGGTAGCCCAGGTCTATCTTTTGCAGTGATGGCTCTTCCTTTAGCCTCTTGGAGACAAAGCAATCCCGTTTTGAGCTCTGAGAGCTGCTTTGCCTGAGCTCTACCTATTCTTCTGAGGGTCTTTTTCTTTTTTTTTTTTTTTTTAGACAGAGTCTCACTTTGTTGCCTGGGCTAGAGTGCCGTGGCGTCAGCCTAGCTCACAGCAACCTCAAACTCCTGGGCTCAAGCGATCCTTCTGCCTCAGCCTCCGAAGTAGCTGGGACTACAGGCATGCGCCACCATGCCCGGCTAATTTTTTCTATATATATTTGGTTGTCCAATTAATTTCTT
>CAUYRT010069848.1:0-19169 GCA_963574885.1 Lepilemur ruficaudatus
GGGGTGGGATATGCTTGGGGAGTAGTTGGGGAGCAGAATTAGGGGTCTCAATAGGGGAAAGGAATTCCTCGAAAACTGATTCATGTGATTGACTGTACACCTCAGTAAATTCACTGAAAATCATTTAATTGTGCACTTAAAATGGAGTGTTGATTGTACGTAGATACAGTTGGAGCACTATGTGTGTGCTCTATGGACTACTTTGACAGAGTGGATTTTTGAATGTGGCAAGATGGGTCAACTTGAGTGATGATATGTTTTGGGAGGTCAGCTCACTGCAAATTGTGACTGTAAACACTGTACTGTAAATGCTTTGTAGTTTTCCCCCAATTAAAAAAAAAAAAAAAACAAATAAATTTAATTTTGTTTTCCATGAAACTCCATCTTACAGTCATGTGGATAGTTTACAAAAATTTATAGGGATCAGTGAATAAATCACACTAATATGACCTAAGAAATGGGTTTGATTATTTTATTGGGAAAGGGAAAAGTTTATTCCTTTAAACCTGGGAGTGTTTACCAATTTATAAGAGATTAAATTTACCTTAATTCTTTAGCTGTCTCCGTGGCCATTTTAAGTGATTATCTAGGGCTGATCAGGTTATATGACTCATAGATTATTTTGGCCTCTCTATTAGGCAACCTGAAATTTATGTGATTTATTGCAGACACCGGAGCACTGGTGATAGAAGACTGTTGGTAGCTAGAGTGTACTTCATTCGGAGGACGGACTCTGGAGACTCAATCATTCCTCACGATGGTTCTTTAAAGGTATTTGCTAACTAGAAAAGATTGGCTTCCTCCAATAAAAAGACTTACAATTTCATCAAATATGGTTTATAGTTGAATTTTATATGACTATGTTAATATAATGTGAAGGCATTTGTTCAAGTAGAATAATAATTTATACTATAAAATTCATAAGTATCCACACTTTGGAATCAAATGTAATTTGCCTAAGACTTCAATAATTGGCTCAAAATTTTAAATTTTGTTTGTATGTGTACTTCAAATGTGAAATCATTTCACTATAAGTGTAAAATCATTTCACCGTAATCGAATATTTGTCTTTAAATTTTTAAACTTTTAATTAGAAAATATATTGATAAGTCATTCTGAAATAAGTATTAGATGTACTAACAAATTCAATTTGCTACCAAAGGATTCTTGTAGAAATCCTACAGGAATTTTTATTTGAATTTAATGGCTCTTGATGTTGAGATTGTAACTGGCATGGCACAGACTGGGTACATTATTTTGCAGTGTGGTTTAAATGTAGTCTCTGGCAAAATAAAAGATTACAACTTCTTATTCTCTTTTGAAGTCTCCATAAAAACACTTTCTCAAATATGTGATATATTATTCTGAAATTGACTGTACAAGTAATTGAATTATTTCTTTAAGAAAGAAAAACTGCATATTCTCTCATAAACTAAAAATGCCTTTCTGTGGTAAAACCACATCAAGTTATTAATATTATGAAATGCATTCAATTTCCAAACCCAGAAAATCAGTAGAAATACGTAGATTTGCATTTATATAAACATCCTTATATTTTGAGTGAAAATTTTCTTAAAGTTTCTGTTAGCTATCCATGTTTAAAGTATACAATTAAAATATGAAACAGCAATGTTATAACATTCTGATTGTTTTATAATACTGAATTTCTACTGTCCTAGTTTCCCAGGGATGCTCTAATAAATTACATTAACTGGATGGCTTTAAAACAACAGAAATGTATTCCCTCACAATTCCAGAGGCTAGAAGCTCTAAATCAAGCTGGTGACAGGGCCATGCTCTCTCTGAAGGCTCTAGTGGGACCTCCTTTGACTCTTCTAGCTTCTGATGGTGGCTGGCAACCTTTAGCATTCCTTGACTTGTAGTTGCATCACTTTAGTCTCTGCTGCCATCATTACATTGTGCTATCCCTGTGTCTACACCTTTGTGTGCAAATTTCCCTCTTCTTATAAGGTTCTGGGTAGGTACACCATGAATTTGGAGGGACAGTGGTCAATCCAGCACATGTATACTCTGAGATCCAAGTTATATGCTTATATGAAAGGTCAGTCTTTCAGGTTTCTGCTGATTTTATTCATTGATTGTCTTACGTGAGTTTCTAGGGTTTTATCACAATCAGTGGCATAATTTATTGTATTTTCAGGAATGGGGGATATAGCAATATAATTGAAAACCATGCAAGAATATAAGAAGAAGAAGAAAGTTAAAGGATTGAAGCTTAAATAATTGTGTTTGCAACATAATCCCCTAGCATCTTGACATCTTGGGGAAAAAAATAAAACAAATTAATGGAACTATAATATATTGTATTTCATAAACTTGGAAGTTGATTATAGTAAAAACAAAAGAGAAAATCTTTTTTTTTAAAGTTTAAAGTGAGAAATTGTGAAGTGTCTCTAAATTATATGAATCTAATTTAGATAACCTGATACTTAAGTATTCTTTGCCCTAAAGTTGGCTTTTAATGGTCATTTCATCAAATGGGACTGGTCAAACTTTAAAATATACAATGCAGTGTGTCGTTGACTGACCTGTGTTATATCCGTGAACTTACTGAAAGACGTTTGCTACAATTAGTGTTTTAAAGAGAAGAGAACTATCTCTGTCAATTATATGTCAGCTATGATGTATGCAGCTCTGGGATAGCTCCATAAAAATTATTTACAAGTCTTGTAAAACACAGCAACAAAAATGACTTCATATCTGAGTGATTGACATATGCCACTGGTAAATTTTTTTTTCTTCAGAGCATTATTTCTGATAAATTTAAAATGTGGCAGTTAAATAATAGATCTCTGTGAAATTTTAAGCTTTTTATGCCATTTTTTTAAAACCATAAGAGAAAAAAAATGTTCGAAGTTGAAAGAAGAAAAATTTTCCTCTAAATGTCAAAGCAAAACTGAAAGAGCCAAAATTTTAAAAAACATGTTACAATGTCTAAAAAATATGACATTTGGCATTTATGTAATTTATGTTATTTTATGCAATTTTTAGTTTACATCTAGAGTCAAATAATTCCAAAAGCAAAATTTTAAAACTATTTCAAAAATACATAGCAAAGTTCACTTGAATATAGGAAATGGGTGCATTTTAATGTGTAGGGAAGAACGTTTAATGCTAAGGGCCTACCCAACTGAAAACCCTTGTCTACTGATAAAAACTAGACAATCAGAGAAAATTTTAAAAAAAAATCCATCAGGCTGAAGGCTTTGGAGACTTAGGAACACAGAAAAAAATTAGTTACAAGAACTGAAAGTGTAAAGAAACCCAGAGAGGTAAGTAAGCCTGGCATTTGGGACCATTTTTCTTCTGTGTTCCGCAGATTCAAAAAGAAGCAACTGAGAGTCTACAAAGCTGAAAAGAACCTTCCAGTCTCCTAGGGCTAAGGCTGAGTTTTCAGCCTTGGGAATATCAGAATTCTGCGCTAGATACTTTTGTTGTTGTTGTTGTGAGGTGCATGGTAGGATGTTTAACAGCATTCCAGGTCTCTACCAAATACATGGTAATGGGAAAACCTTTTCTCCACCAAATTGCGACAATCACATTGTCTCCAGACAATGCCAAATACTAGGGGCCATATCATGCCTAATGGAGAACTACTGGCCTAAGCGAACTAAAAATTTAGTCTGGGACTTCCAAAGAAGAGTTTCCTAGAAAATTTCCCGGGCTTGTAATTGATACCCCAGAAGGTATTCTTATCCTTCTGGGTATAAGCATAAACCTGAAAGGAATTGGTCCTGGCAGAACCTGAAGCCCAACTTTAAAATATTTATATCCCTGAAATTTTATTAAATGATATGGGATTGTTATTATGCCAAGTGTCCACAGAAGCAAACCTAATGTTACTATCATCATAGGCCACCAAATATGTTTATAAGTTTTCATATTCATTGTGTACGTAACCTAAATGTTTGTACCCTGTATTATGCTGAAATAAAAAAATAAAATAAATAAAAGTGATAATAATTTAAAAAAGCAAACAGAAAATTTAAAAAAAGATTACAAGTGAAGCTAGGTCCAAAAAAATAATAATAATGAAATTAAACAAGCCTTAACAAGAGTAGATACCATGATCAGAATTCAAGAGATAGCATAAAACTTGGCTTCACCTAACGAGTTATCACACAGACTTTTAAAATGTATGTGCATACCAGTTGAGTCAATAAAAGATGAAATTTCAACTTTCCCAGATAATTGGAAAGTATAAAATGCAATAAATACCAGTTCTATAAATGAATGGAAAACTAAAATTAGAGAGGTGGAAATTCAGGTCAAAAAACTCTTCCCGAAAGTGTCAGAAAGTCATCAAGCTGTGGGAAATATGAAAAAAGTGAAGAAGATGTGGAGGATGTGGGGACTCTGCTTCCAGGAAGAGGAGCCACAGGGGAGGGCTTTACCCACCCTCCCTGCTGTCTGCAACGACAACAAAGGAGACAGAAAATAAAATGAAAAGAGCACGTGTGATCTGCGCGATGACCTTTCCAGACGCCGTATCCGTAAGCAACACGGAGAAGGTTGTCTCTTCTCACATCGGTCTGCAGGGGACAGATCCTAGCTGGCAGTCACGGCGATGCCATTCAAACGAAGCAGTCTAGAGTAGTAAACTGTCAGAGGAGGTACAGAAAGAGTTTCCTTCATCCTGAAGAAGACAAGTCGAACTGTCTTCCCCTTTTCTCTTCTGAATATGGTGACAGGAAGTGTTTTAAGCCGTTAACACGAAGGCAGCTAGTCCGAGAGGAAACCTGACGACCAAAGACGGTGGAGAAAACAAAATGGAAAGACCCAGAGCCCTTGACGCTATCGAGTCTGAATTAACTGCTGTGATCACCCCTCGGGACCTCTTGTCCGTGGTGACCGTTTTCTTCATTGTTCGTGCCACTTTGAGTAGAGCTCTTTGGTACTTGTGCTGAAAATATGTTGATACTATTGTCCAAATCCATAAACTGGAAACCAATATCCACACATGAATCAAACCAATCTCCAAAAAACTTCCAAAGATGCCCCCTAATTGTCTTTCGAATGGAATACTTCTTTCTTAACCAGCCTCTGCTACTTCCTAGATGACAGAAGTAGCTTCCAAAATTCTTAGACGTCATCCCCGTGATTCCAGTCTGACATCTTTTTCCAAATCCTTTCCAAATTCAGCTCCGTAATAATTTATGTAAAACACCAATATTACTCAATCACTCTCCTGCGTGGAATTCTCCAGCGGTTCTGCACTAACGAAGTTTTCCTTGGTTTCCATGCAGTGAATTTCATCATGTGATGTATCTTTCTAGTGTCATTTTCCATCACCTTCTACCTAAATGCTTTATTTTGGGACTAGTAACACTAGATAATTTAATGAATAGCTTTGCTTTTTTATTAAAAACTTTGCTTTTTTTCTACTTGACTCTAGTATATGCTGCTTTATCTAAAATTAAATGTTTACATGTGAGATCCTTTGTTGATATCCGAAGAAAATCTTTCTACATGTCCATCCTGCCACTTTCCACTGAGCATAAACTACTGTCCACAAGACGGCACTGATTGTAACACCTCACTGATTGCGTCTGTCTAGTAGGTGTCTTTTCTGTGTTGTGGAAGATCTCATTGCGGTTGAAAGTAATCGCTCCCTTTCTGCCCATACAAGGTCAATAGTAGTAAATCACTTATTTTTTTATGTCCAAATCCTAGATTAATACATGGAAAATAGTTATTGTCCAATTGATTGTTGAATTAATGAATGAGTGATTATACATCAATTTATGTTAAACTCTATGGTGAAAAATTAATTGGATCTCTTTAATGGTAACGAAGTATTGAGTAAGAAGCTTTTTCTCATTTTGCAAATACTGTGTTATACAGGAAACATGTTTCAATATTTGTAATTTTCTTATATCAGAGATTAGTTTAAGTCTGTAAAGTGATTAAAAGCTATTAAAAGAAATGGCTAATATCATTAAAATAGCACAAAGCAAGTTAGACTTGCAAAGAAGTCCTGTGTTTGATTATACTCTAATTGCATATATAATTTTCATGTAATTACTAAAATGGTTTGAATCTCGGTTTGCATACAAAGATAAAATTATAATTATATACAATATTGTGAGGATAAAATAATGTACGTCAAACTCCTTTATAAATGATTAGCAAATATACATAAGTTAGCTCCAAATGTATCAAATCCTACTTATATATAATCAAAATAATTTATCAGAGGAGGTGCCTGCTGAGCTGTGTGATATGTGGTATATCTATTTGAGCTAATCTAGCACGTTTACAAAGAAGTAAGAGAGTAACAGGTTTTATTGACGAGAGGTAAACACAGCTTTTTAAAGCCACCTGTATACATACTATTGTCTTCCTCCCCTTCTCTCTAGATGCAAAAAACACAGGTTTTATAATTGCTAAATGATAAAGAGGTTATTCACTCTTATCTGAAGTTATATTGATATTGGATCAGAGAAATCTGTATTTTCCTTCTACTGGGAAGTGGTGAAAATAGAGTGACTTCACTTCTACAGAAAACAACAAATCATCGCTAAAAGGCTGAATCATCACGCAGCTCATTAATCATATACGATGCGGCACTAAAAAGGATGGCCTTACAGACAACATTGTATGATAATAGTGTGAAATATATAGTTGAAAACGTATGTGGGCTTTGTTAAGTTATGCACTAGGGCACGATGTTCAATAGAATTTTTGCACAGAAGATGTGCGATAGCCCTGCTGTCTTGAGCACTTGAAATAAGGCCAGTGTTACTAAAGAGAGACACTTTAATTTAACTTAATGCATGAAAATTAATTTAAATGCCACATGCTGCAAGAAGCTACTGTACTGGACAAGCAGAATCTTGAGACTTGATTTAGGGGAATAAACAAGTCCTCTCAGCTTGAGAATCAGTTAAGGAACCCCTCGTTCATGCCTCACCAAGCCCTCGATGGAGACAGTGTGAAAGGCACATGAAAAGACACAGGCCCCCAGACTGTCTCAGAGCTGCTAAGGACGACAACAACCTGTGCATTAGAGCCATAACTCAGGCACTGGAGAGAATGCCATTCCAATGCAATGACAAATGTCGGAAAGCAGTAAGCATGAAGAATGACAATAGGGCTGGAAGGGAGGGGCCGTGCTAGGCAGGACTGCCACGTGAGTGGTCCAGGCCTTGTTCTGCACAAGCGCACCTGGGTGAGAGCAAGTAGGGTTACCATTCAGCTGACCCTCTACTTACCAAACAGCCAGCCCCCGTGTCAGTCTGTGCATCCGAAAGAAAAAAAAAAGATACCACTTCCTAATTTTTCTATCCCAAAGCAGAGTCTTTTTTAATCCTTCCGTGTAAGTGTCTTTTTTGTATTTGCCCAAAGGCATAGTGTGCATTTAAGCAGGAGCCCCAGAATGAAGATTCCACACTTCATTATGGAACTGACGTGAATGGAGAGTGTTGCTGACTGCACGCAGGATCGGGGGAGAAAAGCGTAATAGATGTAATCTCTGCCTCTAAGTGATTCGAAACGTCTTAGTTATAGTCATTTAAACAGGAAATAAACAGGAGAAAGCTAGAAGTAAAAACGATTTGAGTTTAGCGTCTATTTCTGTTTTGTTCTGCAGGTACCATAACACCTCAAAGTATAATTGTTGTAGGACAGTGTGTCTGTACTATAAAAACCAATGTTTTTTCCTTCATTTCCGTATACTTAAAGTTAGATTTATTCTCTTTTTCATGGCTATATATAAAAAAGGATAAATACAATGATACACAAACAAAAAAATAATTATCTTAGTTTGTTATATTTTATAAATACTATTAATACTTTATAGATGACACTCTGATATCTTTTATAGGCCACAGAAATCTGTCAATATAATACTAATAAACATATATTATACAAAATAAAATGGAAACTCCATAAAAGAAAATTAAATGCTGTAAGAAATACTGACACAAAGATACTATAGATTTCAAAGGAAAAAGATAATAATTTGGAATAATATTCAAGAAGGAGGTAAACCGGGAGGCCGAGGTGGGCGGATTGCTCAAGGTCAGGAGTTCAAAACCAGCCTGAGCAAGAGCGAGACCTCATCTCTACTAAAAATAGAAAGAAATTAATTGGCCAACTAAAAATATATAGAAAAAATTAGCCAGGCGTGGTGGCACGTGCCTGTAGTCCCAGCTACTTGGGAGGCTGAGGCAGAAGGATTGCTTGAGCCCAGGAGTTTGAGGTTGCTGTGAGCTAGGCTGACGCCACGGCACTCACTCTAGCCTGGGCAAAAGAGTAAGACTCTGTCTCAAAAAAAAAAAAGAGGTAATATTTGAGGTTAGTACTGAAAGACTGTCAGGAAGGCAGAAATGGCTGTGATTGCTTTTAGGTGAGGGGGTTGTCAATCCCAAAAATAGAGAGACATGACTTCAATGAAGGCAAAAAAAAAAGAGAAAAGTCTAATGTATGGTTTAGGGGAGATTCATTTGTCCTATTTGACTGGACAATAGGGCATACCAGAAGAAATGCAAAAAAGGGTGAAAAGATATTTTGTCCCACTGATTTAAAAGATCTTTATAAAACAAAAATGAATGAATCATTCAGTCAGTGACTTGAGGTCTTTTGAAAGTCTGATCAAAACCATATTTGGGGGAAAAGCACCTGCAGCATCATGTGGTGTGGGCCATCGGTGGGTAGAAGGTGACTGAAGACAGAAGAGGAATTCTCTATGTGGCTACATAAGAATTAAATTTATATATGTAACAAATACATTCATAACCAAGGCAAAAGGTAGAGGATAAATTTGAAAGCCATCTTCATGGATTTGCAGTTCTTTATATAAACACAAAAGTACTTGAATGGATTTGATAATTGAGGGATTCTTTTTTTTTTATTTCTTCTTTTATTCAATCGTTTTTGAGAAACTGCTACAAGCCAAGAATATAAAGGCAAGAGCCCATGATTCCATGGGAAGGGCTTACAAGTATAGGAAATGTCACTCGCCTACTGCATTTCCCTGTAATGTATGGCTCATTTTAATACATAAACATGAAAGTTCAAAATGTAAAATTATTGATACTATTTATAAATATTGGTAAAATAAAATTAAAGTGTTCTTAAAATTACTATTCATATCCATCAGAGCCTACGGAGAAATTACTTTAAATTCACTTTGGACCTTCTTGACATTTTCAAAGTGTTTTTAAGGGAAAATTCAGCTCCAAGTTTGAAAATATAATTCATGGATTTCAATTCACTTTCATAACCCAAGGACTTCCTCAGTACCTTCAGAAGTTTCCAGGAGAATGTAATTCTGTTAGCAAATGTATAACAATATAAGGCAGCAATAATTAGCTGCCTTATGTATTTCTCTATTTGCATAGGATGGAAATTATAAATTTATATTTAGTGATTAGTTTTACATTCATTTAGTTTATTCTTGGAAAATTGAGATTATCAAGTATAAAAAGAATTATGTACTGGTTGTTTCCATGATTAAAAGCTTTAGTGATTACATTATAATGTCTCTTTCACAGAAAACCAAATAGAAAAGAGAAAATATTCATACAAGTCTCTCTCTCTCCCTTTCTTTTTTAACATGACAGTACTATAAAATAGTATCAAATTTTTTAGGCTATTTACTTTTTAAAAAATCACCTATTACACATATTTTGTATTAAAACCTATTCCACTGAGTGATATGACTATGTTATATATTTTATTTAAAAAGAGATTGTCTTACCTAATTTAACATCAATCCCAGTTATTGTTTACTTACTTTTTTAAAGTTTTAACTAAATATTCAAAGACTTGAGGTAAATTATAAGGTATTTCTACTTCTTCATAGCATTTGTAAGCTGATAATCACAATTATTAACTGAAACATACTGAAAAAATATATTCCCCAAAATAATACATTTAGGGAGATTATTGCTCTGCATTAATTTTAAATGTCTGGCAATCTAAGTTCACATTAATAATATTTGGATTTTAACTAAAACTGGAAACCTAACAGTCTGTATTTTAGGAAACCTAACAGTCCTAACAGTCTGTATTTTATCCATTTAAAGATTTTCACACTGAAAATTTTAATTTCATAATAAAGAATTGTAGGAGGCAAGGAATAAACTTCCCCTTTACCCTTTGAAAATTCACTGAAAAAATCAACTCACAAAAAATCAACTCACAAAATTCACTGAAAAAATCAACTCACTAACTAAAAGATTAGATGGAGAAGAGACAAACAAATTTATCGACATATGCATGGGGTGAAAAAAATCACAGAATGATTATCCCACCCCACAATGAGCTTATCGACCATCATGAGGTTGCAGAAAGAATGGGGCCTCGGACCATGGCCCAAAACAGGTTATAGCAATAAATCAGCTATAGCAGTAAGAGAGTTATGGGAGGAGAGAAGAGGAGGCTGGTCTAGCAAAGATGGTCTTGTTATGTTGATGAAACCTCACAGGCAGCCTTCAGAGAGAATAGGTGGTTAATGTGTCTTTCAGACCTTTAAAGGTGTCAGACTCTCAGTTAGTCTTTCCTATATTCAGGCCAGGGAAGGCCTGAATGTATCAATTCAGAGTCTCTATGGATGCAAATTTACCCCACAGAAGACAGTTCTGCATGGCTACTTCAGTTTGCCTGCTCTCTGACAGCCAGCTCAAATTATGTTAAATAAATATATTTTGGAGTAAAATATTTTGATTTATTTCAGAATCTGTCAGAACTCTATACTTTCTAAAAATTATTTTGCATTATATATGCATAATATTTAATGTTTAAGAAAATATATTAACAGAATAAACCCTCTTATTTAAGAATTTTTCAAGATCTACATAAACTTTATCAAGCCTATGAGAAGAAAACTGGCTAGTCTATTGTCAAGTTGAACAATGGATGCTTAACTGTTTTATTATTCATAGTATTGATCATATTTGAGGATGACATTGTTAATGATCGATTTCTTGCATGCATCAATCACAGGAAAATGCCACTAATGATCTCAGCTGCCTACAGCGGGTGAATCACTAGCAAATGCCAGGAAGCCGCTATGAGCCTCACATCTGTGTCTGCTGTCGGCTCACACATCTGTCTGCCACCGCCATAGGAAGAGATGGCTTTTTCCTTCCTGTCTTCCAAAGCCTGGATGAGTATCTCTTGTTGACAGCATCTTAACTGGAAATCAGCTGGCACGGTATTCTGGTAAATATTATTCACGCATCTTCCATGGCAAGTTAAGGGAAAATGTAGAAAAAGGCAAGAACAATGCTTAAATAGCAAGAAACAATCTATACACAGGCTGTGACAGGATAGAAGAAAAGATAAAAAAGAGGCATTTGGCTTTTATCCCCGATGATCACGTTTAGGAGAGAATGAAAATATTTAAATGGCTAAATTATCAAATTCCATAAACATAATCTCAAGATTGCTGGAAAATGTGGAATTCTGAGCACACGAAGGGAGGCTCCTTCTGCAGGTTTGAGGTATAGCAGAGCGATAGAAAGCGTGCTCGGAGACAGAGGGCCTGCCCCCAGCCGGCTCTCCTCACCATTTCTGCACTTACCAGTTTATTTAGCATTGTTTTTATAACAATAACTTGTGACCAGCATGACAACAATATGAATCCTAAACAAAGACAGACAGAGAGAGAAAGGAGGGGAGCAGGAGAGAGATAAGAGAGGGACAGATATAATAGTAAAGAATTAGCAGAAGATTGTATGCCTCAAAAGAATTACGCAAGAAAACAAAAGTAGAAAAAATTTCAAATAGAATAAATATCATGTGTCTCTGGCAACACAGGATCTGGACTTGGGACACTGACTCTAGAGGGTGTCAGGAAGCATGTCAGGGAAGGGATTGTTAATGGGGGGAAAAAAAACCCAAACTCTGTAAAATAATTTAAAGAGACAGCCCAATTGTTGATAGGGCCCAGGAGTCCAAAAAGCCCTGGGCATTTCTCAAGGTGACTATTCCATAGCGGTTTTGCTTCCTGAGGTCTGCACCTGGATCTACTGCACAAAGCCCTGTGGTCACCCACGAACTTCTAATGGAGCCTCACTGGGAACCTGGTGACACATGGACTCAACGATCCCACAAATCATCAAGATGTTCATAGGCTCCCCTTCTCCATACAAAGCAACAATGGACACGCTCCTGAACCAGAGATAACCCAGCAAGTCAGAAAAGTAGAATAGGGTGTTGCTGTTTGTCCACCTCTGAATAAGGATATCCCTCAGAAGCAGGCTTAAGCCCCTAAGAAATAGTTTGTGAGAGACCCCTCCTAGCACCCCGAGGTCTCCACCCCAGTTGGAAACAATGAAGTACAAGAGACCTTATGGAGTGCCTCTGACAGCTCACACCTTGCTGAAGCTGTCAGAAATGAAACCTTGGGCCCGTCATACCAGAATCAAGACATGTTCCGTGGAAGAGGAGAACCCAGCCCCCAGGGGAGGGGCCAGCCTTTAGGTGATCTAAAGTAACTGTTTAAGGAAGGGAAAAGATGAAAATGTTAAATTTTTTTTGCTAACCTTTCTTTGATTATTTGTTCTGTCTATAGGACACAGAGACAACTCCTTAGTGAGGATTTCCCTGGGCTGTCACCTCTTCTGTTGATCTGTATTTGTCATCTATATATGATTTCTGAATTTGCAGAAGCTGGTCTCTTGATCACCTACAGGGTGCTTTTCTGCCCAGCCCTGTATTGGACATTGTCTCTAAGGCGACAGTCCATTTTGCCAATCTTCACTGTCATAGTTACTGCTTTTTCTTCTGTTGTTGTAAATATACTGTCAAAGTTTTGCAACGACACACATAAATACAAACCTTCCATCTGAAACATCATTCCCATTTCAACAGGAAGTACCTGGATGACTATGTGGCCCCTCCTCCCATAGACATAGAAACATAAAATTGAGAGTGAAGAATATATAACAGGGAATGGCCTGGGGAGAAAAAAATCTGTCTCTTTAAAACTTCCCCCACTCTTTTTGGGAACTGCATTCTGGCCTGCATCACTGAGGCAGGTTAAGTCTTTCCAGCTGCACTCACCTAGGATTCTAACTTATAAAACTGTAAGCCAGTACAGTTGTGCTGTTTTACTGTTAGGTTTGTGATCATTCTTTATGGCAACCATAGAAAACTAATAGACATCGTGAGTCTAAATGAGTATCTTTCATATATTAAATTGATTGCTGAGCTACATAGTGACAAGTATTCAATAAAAATAAATATTGCTATTAGGATATTTGTTATTCTTTATTTTCAGTACCCTTAAAATGAGTTAGACTTTGCATTAAGGAATCAATAGAATAATATGGAAATACTGAGACTAATATCTTGCACTTGAAATTCTTAGTGTGATGAATAGTTGTTAAGTATTGACTCCTTAGCAATTTCTCTTTTTGATGAGTTTGCAAAATTTCTTCTCTTTAAAAAATGACTAATCTGGAATTGATTTCTTTCCAAATGGGTTATACAGATAATTTCCAATGCTGGGAAAGCACAAAAGAAAAGATCATCTATGATGTAGGATAAGCACAAAAATTGTTTATTATGAGTCATTAATTTTGAAGTTGCCTATGATAAGAAGAGCAAAGAAGAAAAATTTGCAGTGTCTTTTACTAAATACATGCTTTGACTTTAAAGATTTTAATAGCATGCGCTTGGACATAAACTTGAAATTTTTAAATATATATCTTATTTTCTGGCTTAGTTGACTTTCTTATTTTCTTCCCGTTGATAAACATTATGTTTTTCAATTTTAAAGTAAATGAAATTAAAGCATGAGCATTTAAATGAAATATTTAATAAATTAGTGTGTATTTCTTACCGGAAAACTCTCAAGAGCACAAAGGACTTATTTTAACTTTTAGTCAAGTTCTCATTGGATACAACCTACAGAAATAACCTTAAACTTTTACTCTGAGTTCTTAAACTTTCAGGACCTATGATCCTCCATGTTCAATATTTAATCTTTCTTTTATCCATATAGAAAAGAGAAACACACAGAGTTTAAATCCCTATGTTTATGAAAAAAGGAACAATTTCCCCTGGATTTTATGAAAGAAATGGGTAAACAGACCCTTGGGAGCAGGGTGGGAGTGATGATCAGAGATTGGGTCCTAAGATGAGGATGGATCCTGTATCTCTACACCCTGGGCTTTGAAACACCATTGAAACCTCTACATAATTTTGAATTTGAAATAGAAATTCTGATTTGAAAAACAGGTTAGACTGATTTTGTTAAATGAGAAAATGTGAGGCTTTTCTACCCATACTAAGCTATGGATTTAACCCCATGATTCAGAAAAAAATTTATTTATATTGTGTAAGTGAATCGAAACTATGTAAAAATCATTTACATGATTACATCTTTTACAATATCATAAAAGAATTGAAAAGAGTGAATAATTGTTTTAATTCTCTGATTGTTTTTGGCAATGTATGCCAAAAAATCCATTTTTTATAGTAATCAAAATTTATATTAGAATACTCATAGACATATTCATCAATGGAACATAAAAAGTCTAAAAATATAAATTTACAAATGATATATTCCTTGAGGAAATAATATATTTCAATGTCACACAGAAATTTAAAATCTTTGCTAAATGTTTACTTTATATTTGTGTGAGAGACATCTTTTTAACTTTACAAAATGCTATGAGTTGATAAGTTCTTTACTGATATAACTACTATTACTCCTGCTACTACAATGACTATATTTTTCTGTAAACATTACAAATTTGGTCTAGTGACCTAACTGATAAACAAGCTATAGGGAAAAATCTATGCTTCAGTGAAAACTATGCATTATTTATAGAACACTTTTCACATTGTATTATTCTGATTCTATAAGCTTCTTTGCAACTCGAGTAAGCGGTAGATAACTGTTAGCAATGCAAAAATAATTCTTGTCTATAGACATGAAAATGAACTGTTCAAGGAGAGATAATCCTCTCACTCTCCACACCCAAGGATGAGTTTTGATCCATTTACACATTTTTGCCAATATTCCTGATATATAAATGTGTGTGTGTGTTTCTGCATTCTCCTTTGAACTAGTTATGACATTTCATTGGTTTCTCAATGCATTAAATAAAATATTTAATGCATATTCATTTTATGGCTTATAAGAATTAACCAAATTTTACATTTCTTTGGAAATTTATTTTTTAACAGTTCTAATGATCTTCTACTAAAATACCCACTAAATTCAGCCGAGAGAGCCAGGTATTTTTATCACCAGATGTGTGCATTTCATAGGCAGTGTAAGCCTAGGCATGGGTTTCTTGGCTCCCAAGGGTGAATTTGCAGCAGTAATAAGACTTTGCTGACTCTCTTCTTTTCTAATTTTAATTTTACTACCTACTAATTTTGTGTTATGATTTTAATTTTGTTTTTAGTTTATTTATAATCAGTAATCATTATTGGCAGCATAATTGGGAATATAGTTTTATGGTATGACCATTTGGTAATTTTGATAAATAGATTAGAGGTATGTAGAAATCTATTCTGTTTAGGGTGAGAGATGATGGAGAATCTGATGTGTTCATTTTTCTGTTTGTTTTGCTTTTTTGGCCATTTTGAGCTTAAATCAGTTAAGAATTACCTGCCCACCAAGAAAGAAAATTGCTATTTGACATCTAAGTGAGTTTTTGTGTTTCTGTTTTTACTCTTGGCACATGGTTAAAATTTTGGAGTTTAGAATTTGGAATTTTACAATTGAAGCTGCAGGCTATAAGTTTAGCTCCCTGACAAAGGTCCTTTTCCCACAGGACACCACTATAAGAAAAGGTTATAGTCAACAAGAATTGACAGTAGTTCCATTCCATTTTTGTGGGTTCCAGTTTATGCTTGACAGTTCCAGATTGTTCTTGCTCTCCCCTCCTTGGGCTCCATCCTCTGGACTTCAAGCTCTGGCATCAGATGTGAAGACAACAACCTTAGAGAGACTATTTAACAAGATCTCACATCTGTATAACTCAAATTTCTGGAACTCAACATTTTTTGCATGTGCACATATGTATAGATACTCCTCGACTTACAATTAGGTTGAGTCTTGATCAACCCATTGGAAGTTAAAAATATCTCAAGTCAAAAATGCATTTAATACAGCTAACCTACTAAGCATTATAGCTTAGCCTAGCCTACCTTAAAAGTACCCAGAACACTTACATTAGCCTATAATTAGGCAAAATAACAACCATTTCCTATTTTATAATAAAATATTGAATATCTTATGTAATGTATTGAAGGTTGTATTTAAAGTAAAAAACAGAATGGTTGTACAGGTACTGACGACTGTGTATGGCTTTCACAGCATCATAAATTGGGAAAGTTGTAAGTTGGACCGTCATCATCACTGTGGTAACATCACAGAGTGTACGTACATGAACTTAGACAGTATAGCCTACTACACACCTAGGCTACATGGTATACCTGTTACTGCGAGGCTACAAACCTGGATAGCATGCCACTGTGCTGAACACTGGAGGCAACTCTAACACAATGGTAGGATTTGTATATCTAAACATAGACAAGGTACAGCAAAAACACATTACAAAAGATAAAAAATGGTACACCTATATAGAGCACTCACCAGGAATGAAGTCTAGGGGACTGGAAGCTGCTCTGGGTGAATCAGTGAGTGAATGTGAAGGCCTAGGAGGGCATTACTGTGCACTATGTGTAGACCTTATAAAAACTGTACACTTAGAGTACATTAAATTTATTAAAAATATTTCTTTCTTCAATAATGAATTAATATCAGCTTACTGTAACTTTTTAATATCATTTCTATGTCATACTCTACTATGTGTCACTTTCACTTCTGTAACCCCTATGTGAACCTGAAAGAGCCAATCCTCAAGATGAATTCCAAGAGACTAACCAGGCCTAAATTTTAAAAAGAGCCAAATGGCCATTTGCTAACTAGAAGTCACACATGTACTCTGAGATCCCAGAAAACCCACATGTCTGCTTAACTTTTTGACTTTCATAGCTGGCTATTCTCGTTCTTATTGCCTGCAACTATCTAATTGGCCTATCTTGACCAATCAGAACTAAGGAAGTTTGAAGCCTCTATTTGCATAAATGGACCTGATTGGCTACCTTAAAGTTCATTAATATGTTACAGCTAATAAATGTTGTATGCAAATATATGTATTATTATATGCATCTACTCCATATATTATGTCTTTTATCCTTGGAGTGTTTGATGTATCAAAGTAAAATATTTTTATTTCTAAAATCAAAAATATAGAAATGCAATGTTAGCATGCAAATTATTTATGAATATAATAAGAAATGGGTTAAAAAAACATAATCACTATAAGCAATAAATTAGGTATACTCTAAACCACTCTGTTGAATGACTAGGAGAAAGAAAAAATCTTCTCATCATAAGATATTGCTAAAGGTAATACTGTCATAAAAACTGAAACCACAGGGGTATAGCATCAAGAAATGATTTTGTTTAACCCCAATAACTTCATTTCTTCCAGGTTGATACTCATGGGCAGAAGAGTTAGAGTGTGAATATGTGCTCTCTTCTCCAGTCATCCTGCAGGAAGGCATGTTTGATCCAGGACTCAGGTGAATGCACTATGAGGCTTTGTTCCTGGTAAGTCATCCCATCCCATGGTAAGTTCTCCCATTTATAGAGGGTAAGCTTGGGAGTGGCCTTGCTAGTAAAGGATAAATTGCTTGGTTCTAGCTTTTTACCAAGTTGCTGGGAACCAACGGCTAGGAAGAAGCTGTGATTTTGTAAAACCCCTCCCTTTTGTAACCTCTTCCCTTGTTTCTGCAAGAAAATGAGTTCAGGAAAGCTACTACTAATGAAGTGGAAGCCCCAACTTCCTATAAATATATATGTGTATATATTCATATAATAGTATATGAATATATAGTACATGAATATACACATATATTCATACATATATTCGTATTCATATGTATATATTCATATACATTCATATGTATATATATTCATGTACATACATATATTAATATATATATTCATATATACATATATTTTCTAGGCAACCTGGACAGAACTCCCTGAAACATTCACTGTGCAACCGTATTTTTCTGAATACTTAGTACAATTCAAACATATTTCTGCTCCACTTGAAGACCAATCAGCATGCCAGAGAAGCTCTGCTTTTTGCAGTCATTCAAGAAACAGGTCTATGGAAGCTCTGACAACCCCTTGTGGATTTCTTTGCAGCCTGGGTATGTGTATCTACCTAGCAAATGAGAAAAAACAGAGTAAAAGATTGAATAAGAGGTTTCATGGTCAAAAATGACTCCAAGTGTAACACATTACTTCTACCTACATCCCACTGTCTAGAATCACTCCTATGCTTACACTTTACAGCAAGGAAGACATAGCTAGTTGTCTTAAGAGAGGTTAGACAATTTCTAACTCAATAACTAAAGTAAGATATCCATTACAAAGTTGTTTCATTCTCTTTTCTAGTAATTCTCATTTCAAATTGGTTGCTGAGACGTTCCTTTGGAACATAGTAACAGTTTCCTACTCACCCAACATAATTTTCCTATTGCAAATGCTAGAAAAGAACTTGTAAATACGGGTTATAGTGTTACTCATTGGAAGTGTTTTGCACATACAAAACTTTATTTGCATATGGTGTCCTTTGAAAATGCGGCACTTAACATAAGATCTTTTTATCTCCTGAAGTTAGGCATTTAAATCTAGTTAAATTCAAATTATGGAATATGTAGTATAACTATCTTCAAAATCCACATCAGTATAAAAATAGTTTTAGTTGACAGTTTGCCTTAAATCTACTCTATACAACAAATGACATAAGAAATTTATTTTAGAGTTTGAAACTTTCAGAAAAAATTTTATTCTTAGACCTAATGGAGAGGGTTTGAAGCAATGAAAATTATGCTATAATTTTTTTATAATGTTGCTAAAACAATAACAACACAAACACACTTTAAGAAGAAAAACAGGCCGGGCGCGGTGGCTCACGCCTATAATCCTAGCACTCTGGGAGGCCGAGGCAAGAGGATTGCTCAAGGTCAGGAGTTCGAAACCAGCCTGAGCAAGAGTGAGACCCCGTCTCTACTAAAAATAGAAAGAAATTAATTGGCCAACTAAAAATATATAGAAAAAATTAGCCGGGCATGGTGGCACATGCCTGTAGTCC
>CAUYRT010069849.1:0-61211 GCA_963574885.1 Lepilemur ruficaudatus
AGTGATCCTTCTGCCTCAGCCTCCCAAGTAGCTGGGACTACCGGCATGCGCCACCATGCCCGGCTAATTTTTTCTATATATTTTTAGTTGGCCAATTAATTTCTTTCTATTTATAGTAGAGACGGGGTCTCGCTCTTGCTCAGGCTGGTTTCGAACTCCTGACCATGAGCGATCTGCCCGCCTCGGCCTCCCAGAGTGCTAGGATTACAGGCGTGAGCCACCGTGCCTGGCCAACAACCTATTTCTAAGTATTTTTTCAGGAGCAGTTGGGATTATTGGTATAGGAGGAATCTTTTGAGTAGCATTGGCAGACATAGCTTGTGGACAGCTTGATGACATGCTCGGCCCAGGCACCTCCGGACACACAGGCGGCAGAGCTGGGAAAGAGTAGCCGGGCCTGTAGGAGGAATAAAAATGGTGTGAACTTCATAGTGGTGGGGTGAGGTGGGGGGTAGAAATGGGAGATCAGAAAACTAGAAGAGGCCAAAACTTTTTAAAAGCAGAAGAGACGCTGGATCTATATAGGAATCATAGAATGAGGTAGCAGACACTAAATGCAGACAGAGGATCCTGATATGCCCCTCCGGAGGGGATGTATTTCTTTGGGTTGATCTTCCAATGGCAATTGCATTACCGATATTGAAAAATTAGAGGCACATTAGGAATGATGTGTGAGATCTAAAGGGAATACACCTCACTGATGTGTTGCATGTGCCCATGAAAGTGATATACTGGCCCAGGAAAAAATGCAAATGGAAATACTGAGCATGCAGGACTTCAAGGCAGAGCTGCAGAACAGAGGAACAACTGCAGAGAGGGTGTCAGCAGGAAGCTGCACCCGTGTGGTCACAGAGGCAGCGTTAAGAGATGTACCAGGGGCTAGATGCTCAGCCCTCAAAGTCTTCCTGGACCTCCTGGCTCAAGCTGCCCATGAGGTGGTGCTGGCTGCGTCCCGACTCACACCTGGAGGGCTCTCCATTCTTGCAAGATCCCAGCTCAATAAAGATCTGCAGAAAGAACTCAACTCAGTTGGTTCCCCTGAACCTCAGTCTCATGAAGTCTCATGGAGTCATCATGCCCATGGCTTTGAGTGGCTTTGAATTGTTAAGGAAAACAAACTGATGAGAGTCCAAAATATGGTTGGATACGATGAATGAGCTTTTGGCTGGAATGCTAGTTATATAGGGACATTCATAATATTCCCTTATTTTGTAACCTGACTGTATCAACAAAGATCTCTTCAAGTAGATGTAATTACTGGCCTGTACAAAAGTTTTCCTTTTCAAGAAAATCCTACTGTAACATCATCTTATACTCCATGAAAAATGATAAACTATGTGTACAAATAGCCACGTGACATTTGAATTGACACTGCCAAGAACATCCATGTGATAGAAAGCTACCTGGAGGACCAAGGAATCATCCTTAGTTAAAATCTTGGGAAGTGAGAATGGAAGTGTCTCTACCTGTTGTCCAACTTAAGCTCCTCTGAAAAACTCTAATGCAGACAAATTGTCCAGTTTGTCTAGAGAAGTTCAAACACCAGAGTGAATTCTGATGTATCTGCTATTCATCCTTCTAGAGCAAGTGGCTATCTTTATGAAGACAAAGGACAGAGGGGCTTGCTTATACGGAATGCAAATCCTAGATCTGGAAACATTTTTGACAGAAAACAACAGGAAATGTGAAAACTGCTATAAGCTATATTCTCAGCTAACAGTTGGAAAGTACCTGGTATTTCCAAACTGGGGCCTGGTAAGGAAGATCATAATTCTTCTGGTGGAGATTCAAGTCAAAGAGCAATCATTAGTGATCTAGACTATCGGAAATAATCTAGACCAGTGGTTCTCAAAGTGTGGTCCTTACACCAGCAGCATCAGCATCACCTGGGAGCCTGCTAGATATGCACAGTCTCGGGCCCCACCCCAGATCTTCTGCATCAGAATCTGCATTTTAAGGAAATCCCTAGGTGACTGGTATGCATGTTAAAGCTTAAGCAGCACTGATTTAGAGAGACTGTTCCTAAAATGATTAAACCAAGCGTTCCACTTAAGACTTGGGGGCGGTTTCACAAAATGGAACCGGTGAGTGAAATGAGATCTCTCCCCACTGGAAACTGTTTCAGAAGATTCAAGATTGGGGCCTCATCACATTAAGAGTGGACATTCTGGGGTCAGACAGGTTGGTTAAAATCTGACCTAGTTCTACTTCTGAGTAGCTGTGTGACCTTCTGCAAGCCAATCTCTATATGCATAGCATCAGCTACTACTGTATAAAGTTTTTGCTGCTTTACAGTTTTAAAAATTCAGTGAGATTAATCTCGTTCAAATTTAGCTCAGGATCTGGCACATGTAAAGCTGAATAATTATAATGATTTTTAATATTCTCCCAAGCATACAAATGATCAATATAGGCTCAGAAAATGTTCTCTTGCTGTGGGGATGTAACATGATTCTCTTTTGAATTTGGAGCATTTGAGAAGCCCACCTTTCTCCTCTGCCATCTATAATCGCTGTTAATGCCCAAGGTGGAACTGGGACTGCGGCACTGTGGCAACGAGGAATGCGAACCCACCTACTCCCAATCTGGAGAACAGGCAAACAACCTCACTATTTAGTGGGTTTTTTTTTTTTTTTGAGACAGAGTCTCACTGTGTTGCCTGGGCTAGAGTGCCATGGAGTCAGCCTAGCTCACAGCAACCTCGCACTCCTGGGCTCAAGCGATCCTCCTGCCTCAGCCTCCCGAGTAGCTGGGACTACAGGCATGTGCCACCATGCCCGGCTAACTTTTTCTATATATTTTTAGTTGTCCAATTAATTTTTTTCTATTTTTAGTAGAGAGCGGGGTCTCGCTCTCGCTCAGGCTGGTTTCGAACTCCTGACCTTGAGCGATCCGCCCGTCTCGGCCTCCCAGAGTGCAAGGATTATAGGCGTGAGCCACCGCGCCCGGCTTTAGTGGGGTTTTTGAAATACATACCCTGTGTTCCCAGTACCTCCTCTAACACAAGTCTTTCGAATTTGCACCTGGATTGCCTCCCGATATTACAAAGCAGAGTTTCGGTTTATTCAATCGTGTGCTTATGCTGGGATAGATGTGGCAGTTCAACATTTTCAGGGTAAAAACAAGGTTTGCTGGTTATTTCCTTGTTATGGAAAATACAAAGCAACACTCTAGTGGGTTGCATGTAAATGCCCTTTGGTTATAAGTGAATAGTTAAAACCACAACATGTAAAATCCCAGAAGTCATGTCAATGATGGCAAGGTTTACCACCTCCCATTACGCCACCCTCAATTAAAAAGCAAAAAAAAGGAAAAAATGCTGGGGATGAGACAGGAGGGAGAGATATAGTGCGTTTATGGAAGGGAATCAGACACCCAGCCCTTGGTTACCTTCACAGAGCAGGAGCGCCTGCTCCACACTGCTTTTTGGAGCCGCCAGATCAAGTGCACGTTTGCCCTGAGCATTTCTGAGCTTCAGGTTAGCCCCATAGTCGGTCAGCAGGTGGATGACCTCCACACTGGACTGCCTTGCTGCGGCGTGCAGTGGGGTGTCCAGGTATTGGCCATGATCGATACTGGCTCCTTAAGAAAACACATGGCCACATTTCAACATGGAATGTTGATGTAAAACACAAAGAGCCACAAATGTGCAGTACTATGACATATTTAACAAATCTTTGAAAATATATGACTTAAGCCTAGAACCTCGGCAATGCCTACTAAGACCATTTCAAAATATTTTAATGAGAAAAATAAGTTTAAATATTTTTATTCATTTTTAAGTGCTTTACTTGCTTTCCTATACAAACACTGTGACATACAAAATAAAATATTTGAGACCCCTGTTACAAAGTTATTATATTTTTTGGCAAAAGAGAAATCCAAAGTTATTTAGTATTTATATTATCTGGGGCTCAAGAAAAAAACTGATCTTACTTCTGAACTTACTATTGAGAATAGTAAATGATGAAGAATGAAAAAGACAAAAACTTCTTGAAGATAAAAATTCTCAACTCAAGGTTGTTACTACAACCTCCATTTTTTTGGGGGGGGGGCGTCAGGGGCTAAGTTTGTTGTTGAACCTTTAACCGAATAAGAGTTTCAAGATATTTTACTTTTCCCTGGACTCTCTGGTTCTATATATGCCTTTTAGAATTTTTTAAAAAATGACCAAATAACTTAGCAGGATAGATGTGAAATAGTCTGTGACAAATGGCTGTTGTTTTTACTGTCCAGCATCTTCCTGGTAACCACACCTCAATTTCCCTCTAGGGAACCACCCTCTTGCGATTCCCGGTTCCTGTTTTCCGTGAAGCCTAATAACTGCGGAGTAGGCTGAAATGTAGGCCTAAGCCCATCACCTTATTGTATTCCCTCAGCCACCATGAGGGGTTCAGAGATGGGCATGTGACTCACAAAAAGCCAATGCTCTTTTCTTGCCGTGTATGGACGGGGAGAGCTATAAACCCAGGTGTTGCTGGCAGCCATCCTGAGACCACCAGGGAGAACAATACCGGGTAAATGGAGCCAACATCAAAAGAAGCAGAACTGAGAAATACAGACATTCATTTCTCTGGAGAACTTCTGCTTTTAGCATTCAAACATCAAATGCTATCAGAATTTTTTCCAGCCTGACAAGAATTTCATCTTTGAAGTTGTAGAAAACCAACAATGTTAACAGGTTCTTTTCAGGAAAAGATTTCTGGATCTGGAGATTACCTAATTCCAGAAGTTTCTTCACACAGTTTACCCTCTGGTAGGTGCAGGCCACATACAGGGGGGTTCCGAGCTGAGGCACCTCTTGGTCAATGTTAACATTATTTGCCAGCAGAATCTCCATGCACTCTCTGTGACCTGGTGGGACACAAGATCACCTCACTCAAGTAAAGGACATATTGAATATTCACAGAATTCTAGCATTGGTTCTCTGAAATGGGCTTTACAAATAACCTAGATCTCTTCTTGTAGTAGGAAAAAGAATCTTTGTTTTGGAAATCTTAGATAGAAACTCCCACGATAAAACCAATCAAAAGAAGAGCATGTTCATGCTTCCCCACCCATATTCCTGTTTGCAGCCCCTGAGGTAACTCCAACTAAACTGAGGGCTCCAAGGAGCACAGTTGAAATCACTCTCTAGAATGAAGCCACCTTTTTGCAAATGGAAGTGATGAGATCTGAGGGTAAATGACTGACCCTATTACGACTCTGAAAAGCCAGTGCTGAAACCCAAGGGAACCCTGTCCCCTCTCCATTATAAATCTCTCATCCTCTTCTTCACCCATGCATTTGAGATTGGGTATATGGCCTGCAACCTTATTTTGGTCAGCCTGAAAGACACCTATGAGAATGAATAAAAAGTCCCAAGTATAGAACATATTTAAATACACTTTCAAATTCAGTGGCTAACAAGAACTATGTAAGCAAGCATTCTCCTTCGAGAGTTTGCCCAATGAAGAGATAGACATGATTAATTTGCAGCATATTTATACTTTGTTCAGGAGGGAATGCTTGATGGGAGCTTGCAAAGAGTTAGTTCTCTTTGAAGTTTTAAATGTTTCCCTAAAAAAATCTTATCATCACTAATTAATTTACCAACCTTTTCTTTATAGATAACTTAAAAGCAAGCTTCATCCTAGACCTGCCTGATTTATCACACATTCTGGATTGAGTATAAGTAGGTATAAAATATACAAGCTAGGAGTCTGTGAATTCAAATTATTTGTTCACATAAGTAAATATTAAACCTGGATTATAGCATTATATGTCAAGGTATTGACTCAGACTATGACTCAGCCTATTCACAGAGGTTTAAAGCACTAAGAATCTAGAAATAATACCTAGTTAGTACCTAAAACTGCTTGACAAATATTGAGTATCTAATAAGTATTTTTGCATAATTCTTATCTTTTATTTTTTTTGAAGAACAAGTAATTGAGCCTAGTTTGAGTCAAATACTCTCAGGAAGTTTTAAAACTGAATATATAAAAGTTAAACGATTAGCACTAATATAACAGTATATAAACTAATGAATTTGCTAATCATTTTTCCATTCTGTGGATGTTGATCCTTAGCATGCTTTTATAATACGGAAAAAAAATAGAGACACATGAATTGTGTGCTTATGATAAGCATATATATGTTTTACAGGCACATAGAAACCAAACACTCCATATATAATCAGCCAAGCACTGCAGAATTACCTAAGTAATTCAAACCATTCCCAGCATTCATCTATTTTTAAACATTTGGATAGAAATACAAATAACATTAATTTTTACTTCAAATCAATATTAAAAATTTTTTTAAAAACTTTCATGTCATTTCCAAAATAGTCATTACTCTACAATTTAAAGGACTTACTTGATGTTTGGGAAATGACTAATATCAGCTATTAATCAATAAATATTTATTAAATATATTTAGGACATTGAAGACATAGATACACTGAGATTTGGGTCTTTTGTATCATTTAAAGTAATCCACTAGAAAAAAAATTACCAAGTGACATGTTTAGTAACCTAGGGCAAATCTTTCATTGTTCCCTTTTGAAATAAAAACCTTCATCCCCAATTACACCAGCAAAGATCACTATTCTGGAGTGTTTGAACTTCTCCATTGTATCTGATTTTGATATAAGAGAATAACTCCACCACTGGGTATCACCAAAATGTTGCTCTTCAAGTGTGACCTTGGACAAATGCCCTTGTTCTTTCAATGGCGTCTTCTTGTTCATGTCTAATCTGTGCCTATAGGTTTTAAATTCCTTAAATTTACTTTTTCCCCTCATTTCAAAAGTAACTGACAATACAAGAGTTTAGGTCAACTTCAAGATTTCCAATGCCATGCTCTGTAAAGTTGCAACTTGTTTTTTTCAATAACTATGACCTTGAAGTCATCAGCTCATCTAGAGTGTATTACTTGTTGTAGACAATTACATTTACTGTTCCATTAGAGATAGTATCAGCCTTGGCTTTTAGACACTTTCATAATTTATTTTAGCTTAGTGGTTGGTGTCTTATGGGCTTTGGGGGATGAACTGTTCTTGTCTACTAAGGACAGAGACCTAAGCACAGCACAATTCACAGAAATCACAACTGCTATCTTGGCTGCACGAGCTGCCAATAAAATACCAGCAAAGGGGCTCAGGAAAGGTGTGCTAAGAAACTGTCCCCAGGAAATGGGACATCTGAGACAGCAAGACATTCCCAGGTTATAAGAAGATCTGTTTCATGCCACAGTGGTACTTCCTGAAGAATTTACAAGTTCAAGTTACTACTGTGGGATTTCTAAGCCACACATATTTTAATAGTGAGGAAGATCCAAGCAACCCTTGCATAACTACCATTAGACCATTGATTGATGCAAACTGGCTCATCAGTGTTTTATGTGCATTGTGGTGGCTCATTTACCTCTCTTCACTGCCTCATGGATGGGTGAAGCCAGGTGTGCCTCGAGCTGGGCCTGGGCTCCGAACTCCAGCAGCACATCGACACACTCAGCACTGCCACTACAGCAAGCATTGAAGAGGGCCATGGCTCCGTGAACCGTCACGCCATTGACCTAATGATGGGCAAAGAGAGACCCAGAGGATTTGCTGTTTCATTCTCAACATCTCCAAGTATGTATTCCTATGTATCTGCCTGGAGAAATTTCCCATGCTGGTGAATGAGCAAGGGAACTCCACATCTTTACAGTAATATTATGAAACCTCATGAGGTCTTGGGGTGGATCAAGTGAGTTACTATATGGCAAACACTTAAAACATTGCCTGGTACCCCGTAAGCACTAAATAAACATTTGCAACAACAATTATTTCCATTTTCCACTAATATGCACGTGACTACCCCTCCTAATCACGAACAAACATGGCAGGAATCAAAAGTACTAGAGAAATCAGCTAGCTTACGGTCCCCAAATCTATGTTTGCAAAAAATCTCCTTGGCAATTCCCCACAGTTCCACTATCTTTCTTGCCCCAATTCTCCTCTCTGATCCACTGTAATCCATAGAAATTACACATGCCAGCTGTCACTCCTAAACATATGATGGGCAAGCCGAAGGCACACAGAAAATAGGCATCAACATAGTGTCTCCAACCATCCTCAGTACCTTCCAGGGCTATGGGAGGCATGTGAGAACCATCAGGGCTAGGAGGCATCTTTGAGTATCAACAATAGATTGGAAAGAACATCTAGGACCACGGCATTCTGGTGGGAAGGCTCTGATATGACTGAAATGTAGGATAATGGGGGTTTGATGTCAAACTATTTTGCCTCAACAACTAAGGGAAGATGTGTGTGATAATCAGGATTCTAATAAATTTCCTTGCTTCAGAAACAAAAATGATTTGTCTCCAGGGTTCCAGTATAACCCCCATTGGTTTGAAAAGTTAAAGATAAGATGCTAAGATGGCAGACACAGACAGATGGGGAAAATGTGTGTAAATTCAAACACTAGGGATTTCTATCCTATTTATATTTTTACTAAAAATATTTGGTGGAACTGGTTTAATTTGTGTTTTACTGAGTATTATCCTCATCCTCACTCTAGGAAGTCATCATCTTATGTGATTTCCTGTAAGTTTCTCTCTTAGTTCATGTCAGCAAACATATATGGAGCACTTACTAGGTACCAATGTTTTGGAAACAATAGTAAGACAATTGCTTCTCCTTGAATAGGTTGAATTCTAGTAGGGAAGACAAACACAGAAAGAGATCATTTTGATATAATAATGAATACTTTAGATCACTACGGAAGCAGGACAAAGGAGACGATAGAGAAATACTTAGGCAGTAAAATTAGCAGGATTTTGTGATCAACTAGATGGGGAGATGGAAGAAATAGCATGATTTCCAGGTTTGGAACTTGGGAGACCAGGAGGATGTTTCACCTGGTCTCTGAAATTGGGAACCCAAGATGAGAAGCAGATCCCAGAGGGAAGAACATGATAAGCACAGTTTGCATTGAGTTTGTGGTGTCCCCAGTACCTCCAATTATGGGGGGGGGACTCTCTATTGATTATCTTTCTCTTATTTCTTTTCTTATTCTGATTTAAATGTTAAATGGCATGATAAAGTATTTATTGGCTGTTCCCTTATAAAATTGACAAAGACAAGAAACTATGACTTATTTTTCTCTTTGTCCTTCACAAAATCTCTCTGATCTGAGATTGTCTATCATTTCCTGCCAGCAGTCTGCCTGCGACTCCAGTCGTTTAGCTTGAAAGGAAATGGCCCTCACAGAGCCTCGCCCTCATCATTACCCCTTAGCTGATTAAGTGGTAACTTAAAGAAGCACTGCCTAATGGAAATGCCTGGGCATGAGGGCATCGGAAAAATTAGTTTTGCAAGAAAGCCTTTATATTAGTTCTACACATAGAAACCCAACTTCTCTATAAAACACAAAGAAAATCATCATTAAGCACTTAAAAACATTGCAGCTCATAAAACGAAGAAAGCAAGGACTGAGTTAAACAACAAAATTAGCAACAAAACAACATCTGGTAACTAAATGCAAGTGTCATTGAGGTTTTTCCCAGAAGTTATAGTTTTTTAATTCTGTTCTGATGTTTGTATTATATACGGCACCTCAGTCACTCTTTGGAAAAAGTTAGGATGTAAGTTCAAAATAGGATAAATTTGAATTTTGTGGGGTTTTATCCAATGTATTATTTATTAAAAGTGCATTTACTTTGATAATTTTGCTCAATAAAAATAGTTGTTGGTTTAAGGTGTTGAATTAAGTGTTTTTGATTGTTCTTTTAAAATTTGTTCTTTTTAGGCAGGGCATGGTGGCTCAGGCCTGTAATCCTAGCACTCTAAGAGGCCGAGGTGGGAGGATCGTTTGAGCTCAGGAGTTCGAGACCAGCCTGAGTGAGAGCGAGACCCCACTGGTACTAAAAAAATAGAAAGAAATTAGCTGGACAACTGAAAAAAAAAAAAATATATATATATATATATATATATATATAAAAATTAGCCAGCATGGTGGCACGTGCCTGTAGTCCCAGCTACTCGGGAGGCTGAGGCAGGAGGATCGCCCAGGAGTTTGAGGTTGCTGTGAGCTAGGCTGATGCCACAGCACTCTAGCCCAGGCAACAGAGTGAGACTCTGTCTCAAAATAAATAAATAAACAAATAAAAATAAAATTTGTTCTTTTTAATGTCTTACACTAAAGATTTTTTTAAAGTCAGCATCAGAATTTTGAAATATTCCCATGAGTCACTATATCTGAATGTGTGCACGTGGGGGTGAAGGCTGACGAGAAAGCAGCAAACCTGAATGATGGATATGCACGTGGATGGGACCGGCCCAGCCCCTACCCACAGTGCGTAAGCAGGCTGGAAGGTGAAGTCTCTTAAGATGTTAGCAGACACGCCTGTGCAGACAGAGTCACACGGGCAGGGACAGTACTCACATGTGCACCATTTTCCAATAAGGCTTTAACACAGGCCACATGACCTCCAAGGCACGCCTCATGGAGAGAAGAGACCCGGTTTATTGTCACAAGGTTCACATTGACACCCTATTATTTGAAGAGAAGACAGTTAAATGCTTCATTACCGATAGCCATGAAAGCAATGCTGTTCAACATGTTTCTGAAGTTTTCACGGTCTGTGGATGTAATATTAGCACTATATAGAGAAAAGTAGAGGTTACGACCGAGGGAGTCTAAACACAACGTGGGAGCCTCGCGTTCATTTATTCAACAAATGCTTGTTCAGCATTCTGAGCTAGGAAATGTGCTAGGGCCTGGTTCTTCAAAACTTATGACGTGGCTCTCTCTCCTCCCAAAGCCTACAGGGAGGCAGAAATGCAAAACAAAAGAGCAAGAATATTGCTATCCTGGAAGCATGTTCAAAGTTCATTTGGGAGATGGGATATTCTTGAATCTGGCTTAAGGAATAAAAAATAAATAAACAAACTTGGCAAATGAGGTAGTATTTTAGCGAAGGCTTGAAGCATAAAAAGTTTCAAGCTAGGAAACCAAAGAAAGGATCTGCTATTAAGAAGGAACAGAAGATGCAAATGCCTGAAGCGACAGGAAGTGTGGCTGGAGCCAGATCATGAAAGGCCTTGATTTCCAAGCAGGGAGTGCATGTCCTAGAGGGAATGAGGCACCTATGAAGTCTGTTAGGCTGTAGAAAGTCTGGAGCTAATAGATCAGCTGTTTCAGGAGAAGTCCACTGGTAGCAGCATGGAGGGTTGATTGCAGGAATAAAGTTGCAAGACTGAAGCAAGAAGAGCCACGGAGACGTGGCTATGAGTCCAGGAACAGGTGGGTATGAACAGCGGTGACTATGAGGGGTAGGTGATAGACTGCATGGATGTTCAGGAGGTAGAACTGGATCTAGAACAGAAGGGTGACTCTCGAGCTTAAGAGTAGAAAGTAAAGTAGCCAGCGCTCCTTTATCACACTGTGTAATAGCAGCGCTGCTTTGGCCACGACTTCCCTGCACAAAAAGGTCTCTGAAGTCTCAGTGTCTGGGGCCAGGGTTAGGGCTTCTCCTAACCTTCATTTCCTCACCCAGCTACAAATGTCTCTGCCCTGTCCTAAATACTCCCCCTCCCCACACTGCCGTGCCCTGCCCTCTTCGTCCTGGAGTCCATGTGACAGATGACAAGGTCAGCCTAGCTGCTGGACGACTCTGACTTCACACACTGATTTTGATAACTTGGCTCTTACCGCTTCCCTCCCATGATTATCACTTTCTATCTAGAAAAGGACTTAGGTCCCTGGTCTGTTCTTCCCAGCCGGGTCCTGCCTTGTAACTGATCTGCTGAAAGCTTCCAAAACCCGGTGCCATGACTCTGAATCCCAAACTCCAACCTACACATCCACCGTCTTCTGCCAGACCTCCACAGAGTTGGCTGCATCCCTGCCGTGGTGGGCAGCTGAGATTTGTCTGTCCCATCATAGGGACTCTCCATGCCTCCTGGGTCCTGTCTATTTTTATGTCCTGAATATGACATCATTACTCTAGAGTTGTGTTACATATTTCAACCTGGGCATTTAATACAGTTAGAAAAGCCTTTTAATAAAATAAGAAGAAGAAGAAGAAAAAAAAACAGGCCAGGTGTGGTGGCTCATGCCAGTAATCCTAGCACTCTGCGAGACTGAGGTGGGAGGATCCCCGAAGCTCAGGAGTTTGAGACCAGCCTGAGCAAGACCAAGACCTGGTCTCTACTAAAAGTAGAAAAATTAGCTGGGTGTCATGGTGAACGCCTATGGTACCAGCTACTCAGGAGATAAGAGGCAGGAGGATCGCTTGAGCCCAGGAGTTTAAGGTTGCTGTGAGCTATGACGACACCACTGTTCTCTAGCCAGGGTGACAGAGCAAGACTCTGTATCAAAAAAAAAAAAAAAAAAAAAACAAACCAGAAAAACAGACCAGTCCACAAGGTGGCAGAAGTGTGCTAAAAAAATGATTAGGTGCAAAAATCTCAGAATCCCTGGAATTGTAGAAATGTAATGTTGGACAGGCCTGAAAGACCATCTACAGTGGATCCCCCTAATTGTGCATGAGAAAATACAGAAGCAGAAAGTTCAAATTCTTTATAAGACTTACGGCTCCCCACCTGTCAGTGACAGCTGGCAGTATAACCAAGAGTTCCCGAACCTTGGTTTAATGTTTTAAAGCAATTTACTCACATTGGTTTAATGTTTTGCTCACATTTTACCACGCTATCTAAATGTAGAATGAAGTAAAAAAAATAAAGTAGAATAATATATTTTCAACTAGCATATATGGGTGAAGTGGAGATGTAGCCAGAAAAAGTTGAACTTTTCTATAAAGAATGCTTCTTACACATTTGATCACACTATTGAAGCTAACATGTTTCTGTAGTACAGTTAACAATAAATATGCGCTCAGGCAGGGCGCGGTGGCTCATGCTTGTAATCCTAGCACTCTGGGAGGCCGAGGCGGGAGGATCGCTCAAGGTCAGGAGTTTGAAACCAGCCTGAGCAAGAGCGAGACCCCATCTCTACTAAAAATAGAAAAAAATTAATTGGCCAACTAAATATATATAGAAAAAATTAGCCAGGTATGGTGGTGCACGCCTGTAGTCCCAGCTACTTGGGAGTCTGAGGCAGGAGGATCGCTTGAGCCTAGGAGTCTAATGTTTCTGTGAGCCAGGCTGATGCCACGGCACTCTAGCCTGGGCAACAGAGTGAGATTCTGTCTTACATAAATAAATGCTCAATGCAACTGGGATCCTGAATTGGATCCTGAAATAGAAAAAGGATATTAGTGGAAAAAACTGGTGAAGTCCCAACAATTTGCAGTTTAGTTAATAGTATTACACCAATGTTAATTTCTTCTTTTTGACTAATGTACCATGACTATGTCAACATTAGAAGTTGGGTGAAGTGTACAGAGTATATGAGAACTCTCTGTACTGTGTTTGCAACTCTTCTTTAAAATTATCCCAAAACAAAAAGGTTATTTGAAATACTAATAAAAGTATTGAGGTGGAAGGCTGAGAGGGAAGAGGTAGATGTAAGATTTTTCACTGTGTACCTTTTTATAACATTTTAATTTTTGAACTATATGAATATATTACATTTTAAAAATAATTAAATCAGAACAAATTTAAAGTGCTTAAAAATAAATAAGTGATAAAATCAGGTACAAAGCCCGTTTGATCATTGTCAGCAATACTGATTTCCTTTTGCTTCTAACGTTCTCAGGAAGTAACACAACTCATAAAAGAGAAAGTAAAAAAAACAAATTACAAAATTTGAAAGCACATGTGCACGCACACACTCACAGAGCAGCGCACCCAGCTGTTTAAATTCACAATGGAAAGGAAGCCAGGTTAGGTAATTGCTAGGATGTGGAAAAAAGACATAATGACCCACCTTCTCTGTACACATGCAGACTCTAAAACAAGCAATACAAATGGAGCCTGTGCACTTTCTTTCATTCACTTCACAAATATTTACTAGCCCTGTACTCATTGTCCAGGGTGCTGGAAATGTAAATACAAATAAAGTAGCCTTCATAACAGAGACTTGAATGAATCTTCCCTAAGGAGTAAAATTTACCCATTTTTCAACCTATTTTAATGCTCACTCTTAAAATATTGTATCACTGGGGTGTGCAGCCTCTAAGATGGCACCCAGTAATCCCCAATTCCTGGTATTGGCCCTCTTGTGTAATCCCTTCTCCTTCAGTGTGAGCCAGACTTACTGACTCACATCTAATAATTAGAATATGGCAGAAGTGACAGGATGTCACTTGAGATTAGGTTATAAAACAACTGTGACTTCCCTCTTAGGCACTCCCTCACACTCTCTCTGAGGGAAGCCAGCTGCCATCTCATCAAGCAGCCCTGTGGAGAGGCCCATGTGGCAGGAAATTGAGGTTTGTCAACAGCCACGGGAGTGAGTTTGAAAGCAGATCCTCCCCCAGTTGAGCCACAAGATGACTGTAGCCCCAACTGACACTTGGCAGCCTGTGAGAGACTCTAAACCAGAACCACTCAGCTAAGCTGCTCTTTGGCCCAGAGAAACCATAAAAATCGAAGTGTTTGTTGTTCATGGCCACTGTGCTTTGAGGTAATTTGTTACATAGTGATAGCTGACTAATGCAACTTCAAGACTGTTGTTGCTAAGGCACAAGCTAAGAAGAGTATGAGGTGAGTCGGTGCAATATAAATTTGAGGACATCCTCCAGGATCCCTCACAGGGAAACTCAAAGGAAGGCCCAGAAGGGGAAGGAGGGAATTGGGCAGAAAATGAGGCAGCTCCCCAGGAAAAGAGAGGCAGTAGTAACGAATAGTGAGGTGTGAGAGGATACATATGCTTAGAACGGCAATGCTGGGATGGCTGAGGTGAGCAAGACCTCTGCTGCAGCCAAAGCTAATAAAGAATGATGCTTGATCACACATAAGCACAAAGGATCCAGTCTTCAGTTCACTTACTTGTGCAATTAGAGTTTTCAGGGCCAGTAAGCGCCCCTGAGCTGCAGCTTCGTGAAGTGGGGATCGATCAGCCCAGCAGTCTGAAATACAAATCAAGCTCAGAGTCAAGGTCTGAAGACTTCCTCCTGCAGCTTATTCATGCTGCCCACCCACCATGAGGAGAGGTTTGGGGGAAGAAGAGGGAAGCAGGTACCACGTGTCAGGCTCTCTCGTCAACCACTTGCAGGGTGACAAGCCACTGAATGTAAAGCCCATTAGTTTGGTGATGTGTGCCAAAAAGGGGAACAGTCAATCTCTCTGGCTTTTTGGGAGCAGCTTTAACGAGCAACAGATTTCGTTCAAATATATAGCGCCCAGTGCTTGAATCCGGTAACTCTAAACAAGGCAAAATGAAGGGCAAAGCAGGTCAATGTGCTTCCATATTTTTATCCTTCCCCTGCCTCCTACCTCCACGCCAAAGACTCAACGGCCTGTGCACTATGAAGGATACTCTAAGGGACCAGGGAAAACTGTTTTTTCCCCAAATTTTCTAGGTAGTTGTTTCTGCTTCATTTGATAATGAAGTATTATCTATCATTAATATAATGCAGAATGTCATTTTTCAGATGATCGAATACTCCAAAAGTTTTTCCCTAAACAGCTTTGTTATGGGCATTTTAGTGTGATGGCTGAGCATGGGGCCAGTGGAGGCAGACTGTGTACTTTGACGACCTTCTCTGCCCAAATCAGCAAGTTACCAAAATTATTTGAGCCTCAATTTCCTTATCTGTAAAATGAAGTTATAGTAATCTAGTATTTGGCAAGTGCTTTGATCTCTAAGTAGGCCAATAAAACATAGCCATGATGGTAGGTGCTCCAGACATGTTAGGTGCTCCAGTTTATGACTAATAAGTAGGCACAGCAGGGTAGCACTCCAAGGAACAGCCTCAGAACTGCCTGACAAACAGATTTTTCTTATAATTGCTTGAACTAACCAGCTTAAATGGCCATTTGAGAAGTAACCCTCTATTAAACATCCCAAAGAGCAGTCACTTGTTTTGGAAAAAAACCTACTCCAGTTTGCAACATGTGGGCATTTTTCAAATGATGACTATGCTCTCTACACACTGAGTAGAATGTAATACAAATTGGATTTAACACAAAAGACCCCTCTTCTCAACTTCTTCTAGGTGATCCTGATGATGTTAAGAACTCAGGGTTTCCATACCTATAAACATGGCAAAATGAAAATCCCACCAAAGATGGAATTGTGTAAATTTAAAATAACTCAAGGCCTTAAGAGTAAATTTTTCCAATCGATGAGAACCAGAGTTATAAACATTTCAATAAGTCTTCTTTCTACATTTAAACTCAATGTATCTTCTCTAATACTCTGGGTTATAAAAATGGGGAAAGCTTGAATGAACACTACCGGTTGGATTGATACTGTAGCAACTGGTACAAAAATCTGATTTTGAATATGTCTAGATAGATTTTAAAAAGTAAATTTAGATGTAAAACATACATGTGTGTGTATATACATATTTTTTAGCATTGTATGCTGAGAAAACCTAAACCAGGATTCCTTGCAGAAATAGTTGACCCCAGGCCTGGGCCAGGAAAAATATAAGATGGACCTCATCAAACATTTTACCAGAAAGTAAGGAAGTACTCAAAGAAAGATGGGAAATGTCAAAACAAACAAACAACAACAACAAAAAAAAAAAAACAAAAAACAGAAGCTGGCTCAAAGGGGCTTTCATTGGCCAAATATGGGACAAATTGAGCACCAAAAATAAACAGTGAGAGTAAGAGATTATACCCCATCAAATAAAATAGTAATCTTGAAGTCCTCACTGCCATAAATGAATATATAAAGATGGAGAAGAGAAAGTGCTTCTTCATAATAGAACACCAACTTAGAAGAGTGGAAGAAATAGCATCATCCTTAACTTGTCTCCCCATAAGATAATTACTAATTATAAAGGGAGCAGGGGTCGTTTTACAGAAGAAAACTGTAGAAACCATCTTACCCAAGTGATCAAAATTAACATCATTAGCAATGGAACAAATCAGTACTGTGTGCCAACTGAAGGAATGTGATGAGACAGCATGCCACTGCTTCCGTGATCCAAATGCATAACCCCGATCTGATTGTGAGGACACCATGCACCAACCTAAACCGACGGGACATTCTACTAAATAACTGGCCTGGAACCAGTTCAAGGAAGGACTGAGGAACAGTTTCAGATTGAAGGGTGCTGACAAGACACAACAGCTAAAGGCAACACAACTGATGGTTTTGCTATCAAGGACATCATTAGGACAGTTGGCTAAACATGAATGGGGTCTCTGGACGAAGAGAAATAGGAATTCTTTGTACTGTTCTTAAAACTGTTGGGTAGAAATTAGTTCCAAAATAAAAAGTAAAACAAAAATAAATAGATAGATAGATCAAATCACTGGTGATTCCGCACTCCTGATATGAATGTGTAATGCTTTTATAATAATAAAGAAAAACAGATAAAATTTTTAACATGAATATATATTGTGTTTGTATCTCCAGTTATTCCAGAGTTGATTAAAAGTTGAAGAGTGAAATATTTTTAAATCTCTTTGGACATTTATAATTTGCATAAGCTGGAAATAATGAGATAATATATGTATATAATGCTCAATTAGTGAGGCTTGGTTTTCCCTTAATTATCTCTCCATCTCATTGAATGTGAAGCGCACATCAGCGATGTTCCCCTCTTGCCTGGTCGCTCTTGGAAGTGAACGCAAGCACGGGGCTTGGGAGGACAGGCTTTATCCACAGCTGCCGACTCAGCACTCTCACCAGTGGAAGAAGCAAAGCCATAGCTGGGGCTTTGTTACTCCATTGTTCAAACAATAGCCAGTCAACCTGAGTTGCCCTAAGGTACTACAAGTATTCACTTCAAAAATAACAACAAGATTTAAGTAGCAACTTGCTATTAAAAGAGTTGTCTTAAGACATCAGCATGAAATGGCTTTACTGTTTCTAAATCTTGCCTCCAAGCGGGGAGGGTAGTTCCCTTTCCTCCTGGGAAGCAAGAACCTTAAGCACACTTTTGTCCTATTTCAAACTTTCCAGTAGCTTTCTGTTACTCATGAGTCCCATAAGCCCTGATCCATATACACAACAACATGGATAAATCTCACAGACCTAATGTTGAGTGAAAGAGCCAGACACAAAAGAACATGTGCTATATGATTCCGTTTCTATAAAGTACACAAGGAGGGCAAACTCACCTTGAGTGTCAGGAGACAAAAGTATCCTGAGGAGGGGCAGGGGCAGGCTGGAGGAGCACCTGGTGCTCGCCATGCAATAATAGGAAGTTTCTTGCTTTTGGGTGCTGGTTCCCGACTGTGTTTACTTTGCAAAAACTTATCCAGCTGCTCATGTAGGATTTGTGCACTTCTCTGTATTTACGTTACACGTCTATAAAGAGTTTTCAAAGCAACTCAGGCCAGCCCCCTTTCTACCTGTAATCTGTGATCATGTGCACAGCTCCTGGCTTCTCCTCACTCCCAGGGCATGAGGTATGACTCTGTCTGGTCCACCAAGCAGCTGGAGGCAGAAGGGCAGCATGTTCTTCACATGCCTCCCACTTCTTCCTTCTAGGTGCCAGCTCCTCTGGTGCCTTGGGAGTGGGGAGAAGTGAGGAGCAGGGAAGATGTCTCTCCAGTTAACTGGAAAAGGAGGCCGATTCTGCTCTCTTGGCCTTAACAGCAGGCCTCACTCTGGGTCTGTGGCATGCCCTTCCTAAGAGGGCTCATTCCCAAGCACTTTTCTACCCATCGGCAGTTGGCCACCTCTCCTCATATCTCCCATCAATGCAGCATCCTCTAATGTCCTCTACTCGCACCCCATCCCTCTGAGGTCGTGGTGACAAGCCTGTGGTGCCATCTTCCACTCCACCAAGAAAGAGGGAATGGCGGCTGTCCTGGGCTTCTCCCTCACCACCCCACTGCTTTCCAATTCTCTTTTCCCCTATTTGGATAGCATGGGGGAGCAGTTCAGCAAGTTGTCTGAGCGGGCTTCCAACTTGAGAGTGAAATACCAGGCTCCCCTCCTCTTGGGTGCCCCTTATCTAAACCTGTATTTCTCCTAGAGCGCCCATCCCGTGGCTTTCAATAGAGGAGGGAAGAGCCTTGCTTTATGAATGGGAACACCCCAAAATGCACAACAACCACTTCGCTCCACATGAAGCAATCCCATGGCTAGTAAGTGGCAGAAGTAGGATGGAAACTCAGGTTTTGGGGACTTCGGAAAACACCTTGCTCTGGTTTTAAGAGCCATTGGTTTTTAAATTCTGCTTATCTTTATAGTAGATTTAATTTGTCTTGGGATGCTTTGACATCCACTTTCTCTCCATAAATAGTGTAAACAAATCAATTGTACTGCCTCAAAAGTAGACACCATTTTTGTTTCCCAGCTGGAAACAGAATTACTCTCAAGAAAGTAACATTTCCAGTTTAATCGTTTTCCAGCACTTGCTTCAAAGGACCTTGAAGGGTTTTCACACACAATCCTTTTCCAGAAACTGCCACGGTAGGGTCTCCTATGTTTCTATTCTTGTTCCCAACAGTCTTTTACTCTTACCATTCTCATTTTGCAAATTGGAACTAATTGTGAGAAACTGAGGATAAAAGTTATTTGGCAGCTTGGGAGTTTTTCCATTCCTTTCAGGAAATATGCAACTAAGCTCTCCAAATAAATGAATGCTTAAATAGGACTCAATCGTTCTCCTCTAAGGCAATCTATTTTTAGTTATTTGGCAGATTGCCTGTGTCACAGGGCTGCAAACACATTATGAAGATAGTTTACTCTACAAATATGTTTGCTTGTTCTTGATGAGGTGAACAGAAAATGTTCAAGCACTTTTTCGTTTTCCCTTTTGAATTTTTCTCAGAATGTGATTTATATCTCTAGTTCTCAGACTATTTGAATAACAACAACTTCTAAAACCATATATTTCAATAACAAAATTGGTTCAGATAGAATACAGTTGTCTAAGTTCCAAGTATTTGAGATAAAAACCGATTATTCTTTAAATTTTTTTTTTTTTTTTGCAAATTATACCCTAATTCCAACAAGGATTTCAGATTACCAGTTTATTATTCAAAAAGACCACCTAACTGGTTATAATCCCTGATGCACATGGAAAAATATTTATTCTCCTTATTCAACTTCTAAAATCATATTAAGCAACATTTTCTTCTATAGCATTTATTAAAGAAAAGAAAATGCATAGGGAACTTCAATTTTGAACCAAAGGATAGGCAAGAGCCTATAGGAATTAATATTTTAAGTAATTTCGCCAAGATAATTAGAGAAAAACATACTATAATAAATTTCCTGATATCTAAAATATTATAATAAAACTGAGTTAAAATGGGTATTCTCTAGAATGTTCCAGTGCTGGTTAGATCATACACGGTCAGTGAGCCATTTTAACACAATGAACCATGTTGTGGTATGTTACAAAGAAGGCTTCTTTGAACCCACTAGGGGCAGGAGAGCTGAAATAATGGTGACGATGGGAGGCAGAGCCCTGTGGGGACTGGTTGTTCCAACTTGGGAAAGGCAAGCAGGCACCTGAGATATGGAACCATTTAGAGTATGGTTAGGCCAATATTTGAGGAGACAACCAGTGAAACTACATAAGAGCAGAAGGCTGGTACAGGTTTAGACAAGAATTGAACAAAGGCAGGCAAATCCTATCTGAATGGAAAAGACAGGAAAAACAAGTTAGGAGATGAGTCAGGCAGAGGCAAAGACATCAGATGTCAAATCATGGTCAGTTTGTTGGTGAGTGATTTTAAGTGTGACACTTAGAACAGTACTAATCTTTTAGACATAGCTTAAGCCCCTCTCTCCTGAGAAAGGTACCTACACAAATATCTACAGACTGAAGGTGGGATCCGATGATCCACCTGATGCTCTAGACATAACACCAAGGGCCAAGGACAATGTTTCAACTTAAAAAAAACCCTATATATATATATATATACACATATATATACACACACACACATACACACATATATATACACACACATATATACATATATATACACACACACATATATAATTGACAAAATACACAGAGAAGCTTGAAAATCAAAACTAATAACAGTCAAACATAGCTTAACTCAATTCTGATAAGTTACCTGCAAATGTATTAGCTTAAAACACAAAGACATTTTGACTAAGGGTTATTCTAGAATATGAAATTCCAGAATTAAGCAGAAAACTTTCCAAAAGATTTTACAGTTAAAAAAAAATTATGTATAATGAGGAAGTGATGTTAGGTGTAGCTTCCAAAAGAAAGAGTGCCCAGGACCTGGAAAGTCTAACCTCTACCTTGGCTGAGTTTTTCCTGTCCTCCCTTGTTTTTGACATTGCTGATGACAGTTTACAGGAACAGAATATGCTAGCAGAATCAAGAAATTTAACCTTGGGCTGAGACTTGTGTAAGTCAATTAGCTGACCTACTGATTAAATGTCATATATTTTCCCATCAAACATTTGTTTAACCAATGAATAGCAAAGATGATTTCTGGCTTGAGTGTAACAGTCTCAAAAAATTTTGTTCTTGATTTTTAATACATCTTGTTTTAAATATATAGTATCTGTTAACAATGATGTCAAAAGAAAAAACACAGAATCATGTAAAAACTACTGGTTCTGGTATATTACTGCCTATATTATTATAGAAAAACTTATTTACCAAATCTGGACATACCTTCTATTATATACGGGTATGGGGGTGTGGGGATTTGTATATATTTACACACATACACACACACACACATACAGAAAGGAAATAAACAGAGAAATTAACATGCATCATTCTCAGCCCTGCCTCTTTAATGATAATTGAAAAATATGTTTTTGACCTTATAACACTATGCTGCTTGCAAATTAAATGAACATTATCCTAGGAGCATGACCAAGTAAAGATATTTGAGCTAAAGAATGAATGAGTTATTCTATTTAAGAGATTTGTATTCAGCCTCCAGACTCAAATTTAAACCATGTTTACACGGGTTTTGACTATTATAAAACCTTTTTAAGAATGCACTTAATTAAGGACCACAAAGACAGAAATAATGCACATGAGCAACAGGAGAAAACATTTTTAACATGCTCTTGCCAATGTTGACTTTGTTGGACTTTGCCGAATTTAAACCATAAGGATGATGTATCTACGAGAACATCGAAACTGTTACTGAATACTCCTGCCCATTTTACAAGTTAAATTAGAAAAATTGCTTTTCAGATCATGCTTAACTTGAAACTAAAGAGAAGCATTCCTTTTTTTTTTTAACCGAAGTAACATACCTCCCTGAAACGTGTGACAAATGTAATCCCCAAAAGAAATCTCCTTCCAAAGTCCCGGCCATCGGACACTTTCTGAAACTTCAAAATTCTTCTCAATTTCCCCAGTTAATTGAAGCATTCTGATGCGTCTTTGGAGGTCTTATTTCTTTGGATAAGACTGCTGTTGTCTAGTGTCTTCCAAGTTGTCTAGTGTAGTGGAATCACATAGCATAAGTCTATTTGGAAAGAGAATCCTGGATGCAAATTGAAATGGATACTAGATAAAGAATGATGTAATCTTGGAACCCCTGTGAACACTAAAAATACATAGGGAAACTCTGAACTGTTTATGAATAAATACTCTATTAAGTGACAATCCCAGCAGTGACAGGGATATCTGATTCATTACTTTTGTAGCATCTCACAATTAAGGTGAATAATTTCTTGAAAGAAATGGAGACTCATCACTACGAAGCATGAGACTTTAAAATGTTTTACCCAAATCTTGACATTTCATATTATAATAACGTTTGTTTGCAGTGTTTTGCATGGTGCCACATACAAATGGGTTTAGTGAAGGGTTTTTTCTGACAGCAACAAGTTGTTAATCAATTTCAACTGCAAATTGCAGCACAAAAATATACACAGCATGCCACGTTTGCTGCTTAAAATCAAATTTATTGGTCATTCTATTTCCTGAGGAAATTGTCTTGTTAGAATGTTCATTGTTAAAGTTTGATTAAAAATATTAAAGAAAATAATCGTACATAAGTAGTTCTTTTGGCCAGTAGAAATGAGGCTTCTCAAAATACTCTTAGTATCTAGCAACTACTGTATTTACATCTTGAATAATAACTGTTAATAGATCTACTAACTTGCAAAAATAAAGCTGAAAATCCTTCACAAATTGATGCAGCCTACAGCATTTGCTACTTTAAATGATAAATAATGTTTTAAAACTACCCACTCAAAACCAAAGCATACATAAAATCTGCCTTCTAGAAATACTATTCATATGAATTATCTAGGAGGGGTTTGTTAAGTATTGGTAACAAATTCATGTACTTTTACCTGAAATTCCACCATAGATCTCTTCTGCTATTCTAGCTGCTTCTTTTCTATTTCCTCTGACGACATAGAAATGGGTTAAGAAAGCCAAAAAAACCTTAATTAAAAGCTTGAAGAAAAAAAAGGTAGCAAACATTGTAATAAAAATGTTTTTAAAGCCATAGAATACAGGACCATCTTCCATTTTGGCTTAGCTCTGCATAGGGTCTTAGGACTGTAAAATTTCACTGAGTTATAATTGGTATCATATGATATCTATTTTAAACCTTCTAGCACTTGGTGCTCCTGTTACCGAGTACTTAGTTTGTAGGTTCTAATCTAACTGTGATTTGGCAAGTGAATGTGCTGACATCCACAGCAATGCTAAATAAACTAAAGAAACTTCCTTCTAACCAGAAACATCCAATAGTTCTAGAACTACATTACACAGTACTATCTAACAAACAGGATTCATGTCCAGACCTTTTTTACTCCTAAACCCCTAGTTTTGCTAATTATGTTGGAAGGCAGGGTTGGAAAGATAAAAGAAGCTTCTCAGATCCCCAAGAAACAAAGCAAGCAATTTGATGTTCATACAAACAAGTGCAAATATACTCTATGTTCTTGGTGGGAAATACAATTCCCGGGAAAATTTCATTTTCTCTTCATTCTGAGGGTTATGGAGGATTAAGTCCAAATCTAAAATATGACTAGTTAAAAAAGATAATTTACTCTAAGGCAGTATTTACTAAAAGGCCCATCTTGGATACGTCTCCAAGTGCAAGTGTCAGACTGGAAGCCTTAGACTACTCGCTGTGGTAGCTTCATCAATGACAAGGTCCCACTGCAAGGTTCCCTCCTGATCACTCACTTCCATCACAAGCATCAGTAAACCTGGTGCCTCTTTCTGGAAAGTGTGGGCTATCTTTGACCATGGAAGAGTCAAAAAGAAATGGATAAAAGAGATGCCTTAAGTTCTGGGTGAAGTACCCAAAGATTCCATGAATCAACCCTCCGTAGTTGGGCAATATTCTCTCATCAGCTGGTCAACACAAGTGAAATCGGGGTTTATTTTTAATTTTCCTCATCACTCTAGGTCTCTTCCCTCACTCTCTCTGCTATATTTTGTAAATTTCTGAAATCTGTTGAAAAGGCAAGCCAAAATAAAATTATACAAGCAATAAATCTATTTAATAAATGCTTTATGAAAAATGTGGGAGTTTCTCAGAACTGCCTCTGTAAGAACTGTTTCACTATTCTGTTAAAAAGGCTGACACATGAGAATACAACCTTAAGCCACCACATACAGCTCATCCATTTCAGTATATAACAGCACTATAAAGATACTGTATTGTTTTCACTCTCACGGAACAGATATTAACACATAAAATTTACTGAGCTTAGATTACCTGGTAGAACACCAGTGTATGAAAATACATGAATACAAGTATTTCAGCTCTTTTCATATATCTCTTTCTTCGATTATACTCTAGGTAGGCAATCATCTACTCATGTCAGACCAGTGATGTATATTGTATAATAACATTATTCATGCTCATCTTGGTCTTAATTCTCATTTAAAACATCACTGTCCTTTTTGTTTTACCCACCAAAAATGCTGGTCATGAACTCAACTTTTTTAGGGTTCAAATGGAAGGCTATACTATTTCTGAGAGATCATCTTTGCCACATTTGAGCATTACATTTGAGACAGATATAAAAGGCTACTGATAGAAGGATAGTTGATTCACAGTGTATTTTACAATAAACAGCACCAGGTTTCTCAGCCTCATCACTACTGATATTTTGGGACAGATATTCTGTTGTGGGGGGCAGTCCAGAGCATTATAGAATGCCCAGCAGCAACCCTGACCTCTACCCATTTGATGCCAATATCCCACCTCTATCCAGTAGTATTAAATATCAGAAATGTCTCCAGAAATTGCCAGATGTCCCCTGGGGGGGACAAAATCATCCCCCCCATCGCACAGTTTAGAGTTGAGAACCACTAAACCATACCCAGAAATAAATGATAAAGTAAAATCAACTCTCCAAAGTACTGTAGAATACAAATCAAATTCTGTATAGAACTTAAATTTTCACAATTTCATAAAATCTAGCTACAAGACGATACAACTTAACATCAAGCCACATTTCTTTGGGAATGCAGAGATGGCTAAAGGGGCCTTTAAAAATACTTTACGAAAGTAAACACAGACCCATAATACCCTGACTATGCCAAAAATAAGTTTTGGTGTAAGATAAATCAAAACATATGAATGTAGGTGACTGCCTTCCACTGCTTCCAACAAAAGGGGTGGGGGAAGCTGGGCTTCTGTAAATGAAGTCAAAATTCAAATTTCTCTCAAAATAGCTGGCAAGATAGAAAGTATAATTATGTAATTCACACACACAACACTTTGGAGATGATCTCATTTGTCTCACGTGATTAACTCTACAGCAGTGAAAAACAAAAAAGTTTGGATCAGGAAACGAACTTGCTACTCCATGAGTAAAAGAAGAGAATATACTCTAGAAGTAAAAAGATGACAGAGTAATTCATCACCTGAAGGATGTTTCCTGTTTTCCTAACAGACCAAGCAACACACCAAGTTGCACTGGAAAAGAAAGTGTGGGGCACGGGGACTCTGTTCTACTAGTAATAACCTGTTTATAAAACAAGACAAACTCAGAAAATTATCAAAATGTTATTCTGATCTTTATTTTTGGACATGTAGCATGTTTTAACAAATCAGTTTTACATGTGCAATCTTTCATAACATCTGAGGAAATACAGTATGTTTTTAATATATTCCTCATCACTGTAAGTTAAATAAATGTAAGTAGCAGGGTAGAACAATGTGTTTCCACATACTGATCAGTGCAACACTGATAGGTACAATTAAGGTATCCAGGAAGGCTGAAAATTAAGATTGATGTAAGACAAATTTATTTTCATTTGTTAAAAAAGGGGAAAAAATGAAAATCACATAGTTCACATGCAAAAGCAACTAACTTTAAATCTTAATTCAATATTAAATAAATGACAATTTAAGAATCTGATGATTTTTTTAAAAATTAAGAAGCAAAAAATATAAGAAAAAATGAAATGATAGTGTACCTTTAAAAACTGCTGCGTAGCATAAATCAAGTCAAACGTTACAGTTTCTCACTTTACCACGAATGTTGGCACGGTTTGTTTCATATTTACACAGAGTTTCTGTGCATAAAAACCCAACAAACTGGTTTGGATCAGTCCATTTTCCTCTAACAAAAGAAACTCTAACTTCTAGATTTTAAAAATTGCACTCTTGCATTTGTGTTTTAGTACAAACAAAACACAAATATATTTCTTTTACATCAGTGCAATCAGTTAATAGGCATGTTAAGATACTTTTTAAAAAGTTTTGTGAATGTTGTCATCTAAAAAATTCTGTACACAATCACAATACTGAAAGAATCAATCTAGTGCACCCACAAGTGTCTCATTATTTTAATGTCACAGTCCTTTTCTCACAAAAAATTATTCTAAAGAGTTCAAAGAATTAGTAATACACACCATGTGGATAATTTGGGGTTAAAAAACCCATGGCTCTGGGCAACAGCAATTATAGTTAACTACATCCACCCACAAAGAGACTGCATTCCTAAAATTTTCAGACTTGGTTTGCCATAAATAAAACATTCTGGAGTAAAGCCTTTTGCACACTGACAATACCTATCAGACATCAGCGAGGCCACAGTGAAGGGTAGTGACTCATACCAAAAGGACAGGGTAGCAGCTGGTTTTGAGATGGCACACCTCATACATTCTGCTCAGAAAACACGAAGGCATTTACAGAGGACTAAATTATGCAAGGAAAAATGGGGAGGGTTTCTCTGCGCTATCATCAACAGTGATGTCGGTCCCTAGTATTTGAAAAGCAAAAAATATCTTCATAAACACAACTGAAGACGAAGGCTCTACCTAGGAAAATGCATACAACAAGATCAAAGTACTAAGAATGTGTCGGTGATTATTTTCCTGGTATTAACCAGCCTGAGCATTTTTGGCATGTTAGACATTTTACCATTTCAAGTCAACCATGACTACAATGAAGCAAGCCATTTGAATGATAAACAATGAATACACCCCTGATCTGTAAAGGCAGAAATATCTGGTTCAACATTCTACACATAGCAGGTGCTCAAAATGTGCTGGTAACTAATGAACCATCTTACTCAAGAAACCTGTTGATTATATGGAATACTTACTGAGTGGACCCAATAAATGTTTAAGAACATGACTTAGATCTCTAATAAATATATATGAATGTGACTTAATAGTTCATATAGTTGTACTTCCCTAAAGAAAACTTGTAAACATCTGGTGAGTGTCTAATTAATGTCTAATGGTATAACAGTAAAAACTGGCCAAAAAAATGCCCAGAAAACATTTGGCCCTTCAGCACCCAAAGCTCTCAAAATATAATGTTAAAACATCTCTGCTAGAGGGATTTCAGTAGTCTGAAAAATTTCATACCTGAGTGGCTTAAATGTTCTCTTCTAAATTTTAAGTAAGTGCAAGGAGTTTCTACACTCAGGAATTGCATAAGTTTTTATCTTTCCTCAAAAGAAAACATTGAATGATATAGAGGTAGCATAACTTACTAAATTAACTTTAAAAAACGAAAAGCCCCAAAAGCAAGGTTATTTTCAATAGTCTTAATAGAACTATTACAAATGCTTACAATCTTATAATCCAGGCTTTCTTCTATCTGGTTTTAGATATGTCATTATTCTCACTCCTCCTCTTTCTGTGAGAACATTGATGAGTCCGAGTCCAGGCACCTCTTGGACCGGTGGCATCTATTGCAACATCAATGACAGAATCTGGAGTCATCCATTTCAGGAAAACAAGGAAGAGAAAGTTGAGAACAGCCAAAAAAGCAAAAATGTAGCCTGTTACTGGGCCACAGTGAGAGATAAGTCTGTTCAGTCGTCTGTCCATTGGCAACACAGCTTCCACTGACACCCGGTCATACACCTGGCAGGAGAGAAGCCAAGAATGAGCACTCTGACCCATCACCTGTCACATACCAAACAACAACCTGCTCCCGCAGGAACCTTTTATAAATACATGCAAACGGAAGTTGCTCACATTTTGTTGTTACAGTAATGATGTCCTTAATGAACTTAATCACAATAATTACCACCATTTGATTCAACCTTATTGGGCATTCATTCTGGGCAAAATGTTGGGCTAGACACTGTGTGATACAAAGAATAAGCCACAGTTCCTCTCCCTAGGGGAACACCATCGATGATTATAGCCTAGAATTCCAAAGTCCTGCGAAGTCTGAATAGCTTTTGGGTCACCGCTGTAGTGGCGATATTTAATTCAGCAATGATTTCAGCAGTGCTGAAGCAGGATTGGCCTTTGAAAATTCCTTGACTCAGCTGAGATAGCTCTCACTGGCATCTGGCAGACATCAACCACAATCAGAGAGCTACAATCTAGCGTGCTGCCGGGTACATGAAGGCTCTTTCAACAGGTGTGTGAAGCCATCTGTTGCTGGGCACAAATGGCATGGATTTCAAATAAAAGAGGAGAAAGAGATAGGGGAAATTCTAATAGACGGTATAGGTCAAACACTGGCAAACGTAATAAAGTTTATTGCTGAAAATTGATAGTAAGCGGCTTGCTTTTTTAAAAACACTGCTAAGTACTAAACTCTAAAATATTAACAAAGATCTTTAAACATACTTGTATAGAACATCAAATGGGCCAGCATTCTTTTTTTTTAATTGCATTTGAGCATTACTTGTGCTTAGTCTCACATATCCGACCTGTAACGGTCTTCTTCTGAACTCAAGAAAGTTTTAAGATCCACTGCAAGTTCTGCAGGTCAATGACCTTTGAAAGGTACAGCACATTTACATCCAGCTTTTATCCTGAGAACATTTTGATTACAAACATTTTAATCAGAATTATGTTGAGAATTATGCTAACACTGGTGAATTGTAAATGAAAAAGCACGTTTACAGCATGAACTCCAATTTAATTTCATAGTCAATTTTCTAAATAGCACAATTAAACTAAGAGGAAGGAGTTGAAAAGGATCAAAATATCCTCAAGTTAAAAGAGCAACTACAAACTGAACTGTCCATCTTTATTTCAGGTCAATTAATTTATTTATGATCTTAAGTTATAAAATTCATTATAGACAAGGATTTATGTTTTTCTAAATGTATACTATAGATCACCAGAGAGTATAAAATAGAAAAAAAAATAGATGCTTTACTATTATTTTAAGTACAACTAAAAGAAAATATGTAGTTACAAAAAAAAAATCCCATTTAGCTCCTTTAATAAACTGTCACCATCGTTCTTCCCCTCTGAATTTATTACCTACAATGGCTCATATTTCTGAGGTTTATATGATGTCAATAAAGAAGGTCAAGTCACAACATACAAAGCTGTGGTTTTCCACCAGGGTGCTTATCACCAAAAAACCCTGTCTAACCAAATATCCCTGACAACCATAACCCAAATTTCACCTCTGCTCCTAAAGAGTAACATCAGGGAGTGGTTGAGGAAACAGGACATGAAGATGGAGTGTACGGAGTCTGAAAAGGCTATGAGGTGACACTGACATGAACTCCTAACAGGTAATCAGTGCGATACTACAACTTCCAAAGCAAAAGTCAGCTATTTCATATGGGTGGAGATAGTACAAGACATTTAAAAGGTCAGGATAACTCAGAAATACTTCAGTTAAAAATGTTTATTTCAGGTATCTCATATTTCAATGGAAAATATATATGGCAATTTGTAGAGATAGGACTTCTTTCAACTTACATTCAAATATGAGTTCATCTTATGTACTGGAATTTGCAATTCAAACCAAATAAGACAGTCTTAAGGTAAAGAACTGTTCTCACTCCAGGCTAAAAACTTACTGCCCCACTGAATACAGTGATAGTATAAAGCATCAGCCTAAATCACTGCCTTCTCCATGCTCCGCCTGGCTGTCTTTCTGGTTCACAACGTCTACCTTCTAAGAAGCAGAATTGTTTCTGTTCAGCTTGTTACACGGTAACAAGAGGCATGAGGCACAGAAAGTCATGAGAAGGACATAAAGGAAGAAAGTGAGTAGAATAAATGAAGTACCTAACTCAAAGTCAGGAACCATCTCCCACAACCGTATTCTTCTACCTCAGGGTGTTAATCTATTTCCTGTTCCTGTCCTTTTGGAAATTCTCCATTGCTGCTTTTTATTTGTGATCATTTTTCCAACTTTTATCATGTACATTTTGAATTCTAACTTATGTTCTCAATCAGCCCAAAGATGCAAAAATCCTTTTCCTGAAGGAAATCACAGTAGTTAGCAAAAGTGCCACAAGAGGTTTACAAAGTACCCTGAATTAAATATTCACAAGTTACAAAGTTGCCACAATCAGCAAAACCATATTATTTCCTATGCTTTAGAATTATGAACAGCCTCAAGAAAGTATCTAAGAATAGATTTTCATGCTAGTTTTGTCTCCAAGCACTGCGACTTCTAGAAAATTTTGCAACTTCTTTATGCCCAGTTTAATGAGTGGGCTAGACTATATTACCACTATCTTCAGATATCAAATGCAATGATTTGACTAGACACTCAGCCCAACATGTGTGCCCAAAGTAATGCAGTTTGTTTCTTTTCATTTGGAAGTGATTTCATAAACTTGAGCAATAGAACAGAAATGGTAAACCTGTATGTAAGACAAAGCAAACGTGTATGTGAAACATCCAGTAAGAGTTCAGACACAATCTTTTGTCAGCACGTGACATACTTTTTCAGTTCTCTCTGCAACATTCCTCCAGGTGTAGAAAGTCTTTACTACATTATGGATATTTTCTGGAGGTGGCAATGTCCCCGACTTCAGTTGGAAAATAGCTTTGTCCAACCCTTCACACAAAGATTTTACTGAAGGCTCACATAAAATAATAAGATTTTCTGGAAGCACCTCAGGAATTCCACCAACCTTGGTACTTACAACCTTAAAAAGAAAGAAAGAACACAAGTTCCACCATAATCATACGTCAAGAAGATGAACAAAACCAAGTTAAGAAATTATTGGGAATGTATCTCATTATTTTTCAAAATACGAATACAGAAACCCCAACAACATATGCCCTCAAAGCTTTTTACCTGTAAACCACAACTGGCTGCTTCCAAGATTGCCATGCAGAATGCTTCGGTAAGGGAGGTATTAAGAAAAATGTGTCCTTGAACTAAGACATCTCTAACATCCTTGTGTTCTAAAGCTCCCAAAAGACGCACCCTGATTTTTTAAATGAGAGGGGAAGAAAGAAGTGAAAAATCATGCTACAAAAGAAATTTATAAGCCAAGTCTGCTATTTATATTACACTTAGATTCTTACTGCTGCTGCTGTTTTCTACCTCTAAAGATGAGTATCATGAAACACTGACCTAACAGAAATAGCCTTATAAAGCTATTGGATTAAAATTCATATAGCCAACATATTTCTAACTTATGTTACACATATCAAATTCCATCTTTTCCAAAATTAGTTTGCATATAATGAAAATATTAATATATTTTGATGATTAAATATTAAAGTATCAATTCTAAACAGGAAAATTACCCTTTTAAAATTGATGCTTCACACATACGAAGCTCATTTGTTACATTGTTATTGAGGAAGAGACCTGTCCAAATCTGTATGTGCAAGGCAATTTACAAGATTTGAGCCACCCTATTTAAATTACAACACAGTATGGCCTGGAAATCTGTAAACATTTCCAATCAAAGCAGTTGTTTTCTTGTGACTTCTACGGTGCCTCGGACAACCGCCCCTCAAAGTCAAATAATATTGGGCTAATGAAAAAAAAATTGTGGACTCTTTAACTAGGTTTCCTATTTTATATAAATTTTTTTAAAAACAGGCCTTGTATTAATTACATTTTTATATCAATTACATGCAGGAGAAGCAGCATACCTAAGGCAGGCATGTAGGTCAAAATCGAATATAGATAATTGATATTTTCTCACTTAAGACAATATGGAATCCATCAATACCTGTCATGTAGCTGGTATCTTTCCCGAACTTCTTCCAAAATGATTCTCTTTGGTCCCTCTCCTCCAATTATGAAATTTAAATCTGGATATTTCTGACAGAGTTCAGGTATTATACCACTAAGCAAATCAGTTCCTGAAAATATAAAGTTGAATGTTGGAGATATTAACATTTAAACTTTTTTAAAAAATTCATCGGAACTACCGAGGATCCACTCACTTCGAAAGAATTAGCTGTGCATTTCTTAAAGTAGAGAATCTCTCTTAAACCTTTCCGGGGAGGGTGGAATTGTTCACAAACCGCCAGTCGTTCCCCAAAAGTTGCAGTTCTTGAAGAGATAGACCTTGACATGCATTGTTACCTTCCACGCACTCAAAATATGGACAATTCTGTTCCATTTCAATAGACTACTCTTTGTTACTCACTTGTGTGGATACACAGCCTACTTCTAAAAAAGGTATTTTTGGTGGCTAAGGTTTGAGTTAACTTTCTCCAGAGCAGGCAGCTGACTGAAGATCTAGGTCTTGTCCCAGCTTTTTTACGAACAAGCCCTTGATCTCGGGAAGTTTCCTATTTACAAAATGAAGTGACCTATGTACCTTTCAGCTGTAAAATTCCACCAGTCTATGATTCTACTTCCTGCCGTAGCAAAGGGCTAAGCAACAAAGTCTGTTGCCTCCACTTTGTTCAAAATGCAGTTTGTACAGAGAATTTTGCAGTGAACACCATGGTATTAGCAAAATTTAAAATAATAGTCCGTCCAAACAAGCTATATCCCACTGTCCTGGAATGGGAGTAAGTGAAGGTAGCAGGACCTCAACTGTCAGATCATTATAGTCCATGGAACAAAAGGATGCATCTTTGTTTCCTTTTTAAAAAATGACTTTTTTATAATATGTAAGTACAATCTCAGGTAATATAAAGCAATAAAGTAAATCATGCCCTACTAGTCTGAAAAAGTTGTGGCTATCCAAAGTGACAGCAATGTTGACAATATTTGGGAATTTAGTTCATTAACAATTACAAATCATACACATTCAAAAGTAAACGCAAAATGATCCACTTAGAGCTAAGTTTATTAATTTAAAAAATGCATACACACACAAAAATTGCATTTCTTACATCAATCTTCCCCAAAACAGGCAGATCAATTATAAAATAGATGGTGGGAGAAATTATATAGGGTCATTTTTATTAAACAATGCAAAGTAAGAATCATTAAGTAAACTCTGCTGGTATTTTCAAAATATGTTTGCATGAGTCAAAAATAAATTCACATACAACTTTTCTGAATTATGAAGTCTTCTCATTAAAACCTTAGCTATCTTTGCGTCAAGTCAATTACCAAATTCATTGATTGAATTTCTAGATAAACCAGAAGGTAAATTAACAACATTTAGCCGCCTACAATTCCTTCTTTTCATTTTATTTTCTTTCTTTCCCCTCTCTTCCTCTTTCTCTCCTTTCTCACACAAGGTTAAAAGCCCATTCTTCAAACAAACAAAAAACAACAAAAGCAAATAATAATTGCTGATAATAGCTACCTTAACTGAATGTTTACTATGTCGGGCAACATATTTTAAATGCATTATGTCATTTAATCCTGACAACCACTTTATAAGAAATGGAACTGATTAATATTGTCAATGATCTATAAATTTTATTCTAAGAATAAAGGGTTTTTCTTCCACTACAAAAAAAATTATTCTGGCACCTCTAAGAGGAGTTTAACACAATGGAACAAAAAGAACATACAGAGACTTTCGATCGCCATATCACACAAAATGGATGATGAAAATTCCTAATTCAAACTTTTAAAGCTCGGTCTAACAACATTTTAAAGAACCTTCTGATCTACACACCTAGGGTAACAGTGGCTAGGCAGGCAAGGGTAGAGTAAGGTCTCCTGTTCCTCTTAAGAAGAGAAGCCTGCTCTTAAGAAGAGCAGTACTTATGTTTGTCATCTCTGTTACTTACTGTGCAAACCTGGACAAGTTATTTACCCTCTCTGAGACTCAGTTTCTTTGTTACATGCAGATAACATCTACCCTAGTTGTTGGGAGGGTCAAGTGAGGTACTGTACCATGCACAGGCCTCCTCAACTGCAGAATACAAATGTGAGTTGTCATTACCCCTGCAGTGGGAAGCGGGGCGTGCCTGCACATGCACAGAGCGCTGGCAAACCCTGACTGGGAGCAAAACAGGCTGGAGAGAAGGCGGCTCAGGAAGAAGTTAGCCAAAAAACCTGGGCAAGGAGAATTTGGATTTATTCTCTCACTTAATACATTCCAATGGGCTTTTGATATCTGGTCCAATGAACACCTCCTGAGGATATTAATTTGTAAATAAGGAATGGACCATTAATACAGGGCTACAGATGTGGCCATTCCTTCCCAGAATGTTATTTTTTGCAGTGTGCCTGGCATATGGAGAGGGTTCAACAAATATCAGCACTGAGTTATTGAACTGAGAACAGGAAAGGCCATACCTTCACTCCATTGATGTTTAGCTCACCTGGTTAAAATACCACATTAGTCAAGTAAAGGTAGCAGGTTTAATCTTTGTACCAGTAGTTAATTTTGTTGATCTTCATACATGCATCATACCCTTTCTTAGCTAGCTGTCTCACAGGTATGCTATTTGATTAAAAAATAAATTCGGCACATTTTCTAAGTTACAACAAACATATCACCAATGTCCCAAGAGGGATTCAGAATACAAACTGCTGGTCCATTCACATCTCCTTGATTAAAGAACAAAAACACATCATTGCCTTCATCCTAGAAAATGCAGTTGAGTAGAACTTTTCTCACCAATCTCCACTTAAACGAACTGCTGGGTCAGCCAAGGCTCTCCATCCCAAAAGTAACGTATGCCGACCAAGGCCCATGTCTAGATTTTAGGCCACTTGCTAGTACACTGGTACACTGCTGTGCTTCATGCTTACCAAGAATCAGTTGCATATGTTCACAAATGTGTTTGATGCCAGCTGCACTTGTCACTGTATTGGGTAATTTAATTAAATAACACATAAACTGGTAAAATGAGTTTCTATGAAAACTAAGCTAAACAGTTTGAAAAGTCCAATAAAGGAAAGTCACAGGGAAAAGGTCTTGTCAGATGAGGGATGTCCTAAACCACTGTGTAACATTGAAAACAAAACTCCAGAAGCACACTGCTTTATATGCCTGTAGGTTTTCACCACACTTAAAAGAAACTCAGCCAGGTGTGGTGGCTCATGCCTGTAATCCTAGCACTCTGGAAGGCAGAGGCGGGTGGATCGCTCAAGGTCAGGAGTTCGAAACCAACCTGAGCAAGACTGAGACCCCCGTCTCTACTAAAAATAGAAAGAAATTAATTGGCCAACTAAAAATATATAGAAAAAATTAACTGGGCATGGTGGCACATGCCTATAGTCCCTGATACCTGGGAGGCTGAGGCAGAAGGATTGCTTGAGCCCAGGAGTTTGAGGTTGCTGTGAGCTAGGCTGACACCAGAGGGCACTCACTCTAGCCCGGGCAACAGAGCGACCCTCTGACTAAAAAAAAAAAAAAAAAAAAAAAAAACCCAAAGTGACAATGGTACATTATGCTTTGTGAAAGCCATTATGTAAGACAATGCAGCTGAAATCAGTGGACCAGTACTTAAAGCCTACAGCCCTACATCAAACTACTGGCAACTCAGTGTATTAATATTTTGAGTTAAATTCAAATATTTAAGGGGGCTATATATTGTTTTTAATGATTCCCTACTTTAAATGAAATTTTTGACCACTGGACAGGTTTTCAAATAGCTTCTAGAAGACTATTTATATGTTTCTAATAACCAGACTGTTTCAGACATTTAGTAAACAAGCCTCCACAAATTCAACTGCAGTACCCACTAAGTGCTGCAGATGCACTAAAAAAATCCTCCTTGATAATAATGGACATTTATCAAATACAAACTGGGCTAACAGTTTATAGGAACCATCAATGAACCCTCAGGAGATTCCCATTATTGTCTAAATTACACAAATGAAAAAACTGAGACTTAGAGATGTTAAGTAACTTGTCCTTGATCATACAACAAGGACAGAGCCACAATGTGGCCCTGGGCCATCTAATTCCCTTTCTTCATCACTTACCTGCCAGTACGTTATTAATGTCTTATATATGATTAAATGAAACAAACAGGTACAAAACAGTAAAGTACAAAACAGTAAAGTGCAGAACAAGCCCATTGATTTTTCAGCATATATACGTATGCATAAAAAAAACAGGAAAGCTACAGATCAAAACGTTCATTAGGGGCCGGGACGTGGTGGCTCACACCTGGAATCCTAGCACTCTGGGAGGCCGAGGCAAGCGGATCGCTCAAGGTCAGGAGTTCAAAACCAGCCTGAACAAGAGCCAGACCCCATCTCTACTAAAAATAGAAACAAATTAATTGGCCAACTAAAAAAATATGTATATAAAAAAAAAATTAGCCGGGCATGGTGGCGCATGCCCATAGTCCCAGCTACTTGGGAAGCTGAGGCAGAAGGATCGCTTGTACCCAGTAGTGTGAGGTTGCTATGAGCTAGGCTGATGCCACGGCACTCTAGTCCAGGCAACACAATGAGACTCTGTCTCAAAAAAAAAAAAAAATTCATTAGGGTCATCTCTGAATAATTGTTACAGCTGATTTTCATTTTCATCTTTGAGTTTTTCTTAGTTTTCAAAATATCTGCAATGAAAACACATTACTTTTGCAACCAGAAAGAAAAGGCCATGTGGTGGGCTCTGCCCTTTACTTCTTATCACATGCACCGGGCTGTTTTAATTTTTAAAAAGACCTCATCAGGGCCGGGCGTGGTGGCTCACACTTGTAATCCTAGCACTCTGGGACGTCGAGGCGGACAGATCGCTCAAGGTCAGGAGTTCGAAACCAACCTGAGCAAGACTGAGACCCCCGTCTCTACTAAAAATAGAAACAAATTAATTGGCCAACTAAAAATATATAGAAAAAATTAGCTGGGCATGGTGGCTCATGCCTGTAGTCCCAACTACTCGGGAGGCTGAGGCAGGAGGATCGCTTGAGCCCAGGAGTTTGAGGTTGCTGTGAGCTAGGCCGACGCCACAGCACTCTAGCTCGGGCAACACAGTGAGACTCTGTCTCAAAAAAAAAAAAAAAAAAAAAAAAGACCTGATCAGTTAAACAATATCAGGTTATTTTCATTTTTTAGTGACCATTAAAACATCAAAGGTTGGGGGACAGCATTCACAACTCTAAAAATTTCTCTTCCAGTACAAACCAATATTAAAACTTTCTTTGCTATATTTAATGCAGAAGTAGTTATTAAACCACAAACAAAATGAAAAGCCAAACAATCATTATACACAAGTATTCAACAGCTTTCTACAATGAAAAAAATCTGCAATTATAGCTATCATTTCATTACCTTTTCTGTAAACAAGTCTGCTGACAACAACAATAGTTATTATACTATCAAGCCTTCTAAATGGGTCTGGAGTGAAGTCAGTAGGATCTACAGCATTAGGAATGACGGACACTATTTCAGGATTCAGCGCTGCTCTTAATACAGTATTTTCCTTACTAGTATAAGAGACACAAATGATGTGGTTTGTGTCACAAAGAGACACAGTTAGAAGCTTGTTTGTAAGCACCGAGCTGACATCAGCAAATCCAAAAAGGGAATGGTCCGTGAAGACTGTCTGAAGCCCCATTGTCTTGGCATGGAAGAGAGCATCATGGGCCATGGCAGAAAAAGAACTATGTGAATGGATTATTGTGACTCTCTCCCGAACAAATATGTACCTGAGCAATGGTAGACTGTGAAAGAGGGTCGTGGCTGTAGACTGGTTGTACATGACTTTCAGAGGCAAGTAATAGACTTTGAGGCCATTAGTGAGGTAACGGATGCCTTTTCGATTTCCGTAAGCATGGGTGACAATTACAACCTTATGCCCTCTTTCAATCAGGCACTGAGAGAGCTGGTAAATGTGGCTTTCCACGCCTCCCATATTTGGGTAGAAAAAGTCAGATACCATGCATATACTATGGGTACGGGTTCTATGTGTGGGAAGACTTCCAGGGCTAACCCAAGAGAATATAGTTGAGGGAGGCTGGCAGGGCTCACATCCTCTATAGGCCATGCTGAGATGATTTAGGCATCAGTTCTTAAAGCAACCCAGTTAAGATGTTTCCTCTATTACCTGAAAAAGAGAGTAAAACAGGATCTCAGCTCAGAGACAAACACATTTCATATCCCAAATCCAGATATAAATACTGTTTTAATGTTAATGTAAATTTGTTAGCTTTTCCCTTAGAAATAAAAACAAAGCATATAATGAATTTACTCATTTGACAACATTTACTTGCTTAGCATTTACTATGTGCCATACAACAAAACTAGATTCTGCAATGTCTTTATTTTGCTCTAAAAATACTGCTACAACACACAATTTTAAATAAGTTTGTTATACCGCAAAACATAATGGTTTGCCATGGAAAAAACCTAGTTCTTTCCAATAATTAAATATGTATACACACATATGCACATATATATTTCCCCTCACTTTTATCACTTTACCAGCTTCTACTTATTAAATGCCCACTATACATCAGCCATTACATGCTGAGTTTTCTATATCTTATTGCAGCCTCACCAAAACCCTATGAATCCATCTTATAAATTGAAAGTCTAAAGCTTAAAGAGGTTAAGGAATTTGTCCACAGTTATTCAGTGTTAGGCTGAAACCAGAGGTTCTAAGTAGCTACTCAGAGGTAGCTACTTAAAGGTAGAACAATGTGGCAGTCTGTTTCATTAGTAGTCATGCCTACTATTTATGCCCCTGTATAGTCCCCTCCCTTGGATTTGGACCTGGTTTAACCCATAGGACAGGGTGGAAATTATGTGCAAATTTTTGGCCTTAGCCTGAAAAAGTTGCAGTGGTTTTCACTTGTACACTCTTGGATATCCTAAGCCAACATGTAAGAAGTCCAGTTACCGTGCTAGAGGGACAATAGGAGAGACAATATGGAGAGAGCCAGAGGCCCAGCCATCCCCATGTTCTCAGCTGGGCCCAGTCTCTAGCCAACTTGCCTGCTAAATGCAGCCTCCCTAGTGACCACTGGCAAGACTGGCAGAAGAACCACCCAGCTGAGCCTAGCTGATTGCAGAATCATAAAAAATAATAGCCATGAAATAATGAAATATCATGAAATAATAAATGGCTCTTGTTTCATACCACTAAGTTTTGAAGTGGTTTCATATACAATAACAGATAACTAAGACAGGCCCAGATGCAAACTTATACTGGTCCACTGCCTGTTTTTGTAAATAAAAGTTTTATAGGAATACAGGCTTGCCCATTTATTTATGTGAATGGCTACTTCTGTGTTACAATAGCACAGTAGCTATGACAGGGGCCATATGACTCACAGAGCCCAAAATATTTACCATCTGGCCCTTTACACAGAGTTTCCCAACCTCTTGCTCTAGAGCTTAGCCACTGATTCAATTTAATTTCATAAAGTTCTCCTAGGATTAGCTTTATGGTTTATACTAAAATATAAATATACCTCGAGCTGGAACTTTTTGAGAGCACATTTGTCAAATGACACCCAGAACACATGCTGCAGACAATCCACATTTTCTCCTTCCATATTCAAAGATGGCAATAATCTAACTGCTTCCTTCACTTTTTTCTTAACCTTTCTTTCAGTTACGTAGGCCTTTCTTCCATGAGTGCCCCTCCCTTCAGTGTGGAGTCTGAAAAGCTGAACTAGAGATAGGCTGTATCTGAGGCCACTTTCTACATCTAAAGTGGGAAATGTTTATCTCAGGGGTCCCCTAAAGCCACATCAACATGAAATGCCCGTCAATATGTAGTACTATTATAGATTCTTAGACTTTTAAAGCTAAAAACTGTCTTGGAGATCTAGTGAAAATCTCCCTTAGCTTTACAAATGAGATTTCCAAGGCTCCAGAAACTCAACTACACAATGGGAAGCCATCCTAAAGCTCTGAGTTTCAGATTTCACCTGTAAGCTCAGAAAATGCAATTTAACTGTATGTGCAAAGTCTTAACTATCTACTCTCTCCAATAAATTCATCTACATTTTATTTATTTTTTTTTGAGACAAGAGTCTCACTCTGTTGCCCGGGCTAGAGTGCCCTGGCGTCAGCCTAGCCTCGGCCTCCCAGAGTGCTAGGATTACAGGCCCGAGCCACCACGCCCAACCTTCATCTACATTTTATTTTATTTTTGAGACAAAGTCTCACTCTGTTGCCCGGGTTAGAGTGCCATGACGTCAGCCTAGCTCACAGCAACCTCAAACGCCTGGGCTCAAGCGATCCTCCTGTCTCAACCTCCCAAGTAGCTGGGACTACAGGCATGCGCTACCATGTCGGGCTAATTTTTCCATTTTTTAATAGAGACCACACAATCCCAGAATCTTGGATTTCAAAACTGAAGAAGAGCTTGGAGATCTAGTGAATAGGTCACTTTACAAATGAAATGCCAGACAAGTTGGGTGATTTGTACAAGGACCCCACCCAGCCACTTTAAGTGGCAACCGCAACATGATCGGAAAATTCTCCACCATGGCCAACGAGCCCCGGGCAGTTATTAGCAGTAGAGGCTTCTGAAGAGCCTTCGGGAGACTAGACAGGGGTTGCAGGGTCAAGAGGATGGTACTTCTACCGAGCCCCTGGGCACTGCCCGAGCTGCACTCCCTGAGAGGTAGCTGGGGAACGCTAGGGTCAGGGAAGGGATGCCCCCGTTCAGTCGGCGACCCCGCGGAGGTCAAGCAGGGTCTGGCGAGGCCCAAAGAAAGGAGGAAAACAGCAACAGAGTGGGCAGGAGTCTGAGGCCCGGGGTCCCGGAGCCTCCAGTCTCTCGCTCCACCAGCGGAACCGACTCCAGGGCGGCCGCCCTCAATGCACCCTCCGCCCCGCTGTACTCCGGCGACCCTCCGACCTGACTTCCGGGCTTTGACCCGGGTCAGCTTCACCCCTCCCACGCCCGCCACGCTCCTACGGGGACAGAACAACCATATCCGGAAGAGGCCGAGAGTGCGGAAGAAGAGAGGCCACGCGCGCACTTACCGGCGAGTCCCATGGCCGCCTGTGTCCGGACCTCCCGCGGCTGCAGCCGGAGTCCCGCCCCGGCGCCACGAAGCACCAATCAGAGGCGGCCGCGCCCGAGCGCCGCGCCCCCGAACCAGCCAATCACAAAGAGGCGCTGGGGTCACGTCTAAGAGCTGCGCTCAGTCGTTCCTGCCCTTTAAACGTGGGCTGCAACGTCAGTGCGCGCTTGCGCCAGTCTGCGTCTCCTGGACGCGGCATCCTGTTGGGTGGGTTCCCTGGTTGCCTGTTTACAGCGTCTCTTTTCTGGAGGCCTGTTTTCCCCCTGATTGCTTCCGATTGGAGACATTTTGGGTGAGAAAGCTACAGTAAGCCAGGGTGAGAGTGGCGTTTTGTTTGTGATCGTTTGTGCCACAGCAGAACCGTGCCGGTTCTTGCCATTCTGATAGGGTTGCCAGATGTGGCAAATAAAACTACACAAATAAAACGTTAAAGCAAATAAAAATATAAATTTTGAATTTCAGATAAACAACAAATAGTTTCTAATGTATGCCCCAAATATTGGGGACTTCACTAAATTATTCGTCGTTTATCTGAAATTCAAATTTAACTAAACGTCTCAGATTTTTTTATCTGGCAACCCTACAGTCTAGTGGAGGGGGGGAATCTGAGGTCCGATCTGAAATGTCAAGTCCCACTCAGACTAGTTCAACTAGCTTGTGGTGCTTGGCCTGGGAGCTAAAGAATCAATGAGTCTGATGATCATCCATCTGTCACGCTTGGTAGTTGGAGTCCCCCAGCGATGCTATGTGTGCACTTTCAAGAACAAATTCCTTTCTGAGTACCATCAGCCTGGAGTAAGTTTATTCGTCCCTGAAAATTTCGCCTCCTTTCTGATGCCCTCCGCAAGCCTCCAAAGAGAATGAAATACTCCCACTGTTGTATTTTGATAGTACTTTGGCTATATGTTGGTATAGCATTTATCAAGTAATATTCAAGTCGTTTGCCTTACCTTGATTGATCCTCGATGACTTTTGTCTTCTTGGGATCTCATATGGACTTCTTTCTGAAAGCTGGTAATTGTATTTGCTTATTAAATGTCTTCCTTCTCTACTAGATAGTAAGCTGATGCGGGGTCTGTTCTTGGTAATGAGCATTGAATGAGTTTTAATTAAAGTAAGTGAACTTCTTATACCCAATGCCAGCATACTTCCTGACACATATTAGATACCCAATAAAACATATTGAAAGTATTTCATGGCATGTACCTTATAAAAATTACAGTGCAAAAACATCATTCAAAGAGCATTTTGGTTGTGGGATTTGAAGTGTATTAATGAGTTAACTTTAATTAGTAAGGCTCAAGTAGCAATAGATACTCTGCCCTGTGTTAATATTGACGAAACATCAGAGAATAATGATGATGCAGATGGAAGAACTTAAGCTTAATAATTTGTAGTTCGTTTCACAGATAACAGCAACACTACCAGATAGGTGCAGCATTGCTTTGGTCTCCTTTTCATTTTCTTATAGGTTTTAAGGCAAAGAGTGGAGATAGAAATCCTGGAAAGTATACACGAGGGTTAAGCCTCATTTATTGAGCCCCTAGTTTGCCCCTGTCGTAGTTCTGATCACAATATACATTTGAAATTCTACTATGAACCCTGTAAGATCCTGATACTGATACTTCTTCAAAAGAGTGATCTTTTTCCAAAATAGAACAAATATTTCCTATCTTTATTATCAGGCATTTACTGAATGTCTGCTATGTAAAAGGCCTTGTAGGGAATACAAGGAATGTTAAAAAATAGTCCCTGTGTTTTAACAGCTTTTTATCTTTCTTAGCTTTTCCTGTACATTTTACCAATAGTAAAAGGAAATCCACTTTTCTTAAAAGGTTCTTTGTGTTTCAAATATAGACTAGGCTGACCTTTATAAATAGATATTAATAGAGGCACACTGTTGCTGAGTCTCTGTGGGGGAGGGGGGTGAAGAGCCTGCAGGCTGTTCCAACAAAATCTGAAAACATTGAAAGTTCATGCTCCAGCCTCTGTCCCAGGCACTGAGCGTTAAAATGTAAATAAATCATGACTCTCTCAAGGGTTCACAATTTCACGTGTGTACATGACTTCCCTTATAGTCAGTTAAAATATTAAGCAAAGGTCTCCATTGAAGGCTATTTTCTAAAAGTCAAAGTTGCAGTAGCAGGATTAAGATATAAATCTTGGGATGATTCTGATTATAGTGTCCTGCCTAAATATACGACTTCAAGGTATGCCTTGAGAGAATTTTCTTAGAAACAACTAATATTAGACTAAAATACTTACATGTACTATATTCTGGTTACACTTAAAGCATACAAGCAATCAGTATCAGTTGTAGTATTAGATGACCTAAGATAGAGAAGATATAAATGTGGATATCATCTTCCCTTGAAATCAGCTCTTTGCAAATTCTTATGTAAATTAGCTCCCTTGGATAATTTTGGAGTTGGAAGGTAACAAATATGTCTTGAGAGTCTGATATCTGTGTGTAAGGCACAATACAGAGAAAATCTGGCATGAGCTTTACCCCCAAGGAACCAAGATGGAGTCATAGCATAGGTAAATATCTGTGATAAAAGATAGGAAGTAATAAGTACTATAAGAGAAATACAAGAAAAATACTGGGAGTTCAAAGGGAAAGAGTGTTTCTGGTTGCCAGGATTTAGCCAAAAGAATAAGTAGAGGGTGTCCACTCAATTCTTGGGTGCAAGATCATTCCAAGAACAATGTGAACAAGGTACAAATACAGGTGCTGACTGTCCAGTGAACACTGTTGTGTAATTACATGGGGAAAAAGAAGGGGAAAGAGTACATACAGGAGAAGAATGGCATTTGCAGTGAAGGTTGGAGCAAACTGGTAAAGAATCTTACTAAGGAAAATGGACTTGATGGTGACCCAGACATCTAGTCTAGATCACATTTTCAATTAATATTTTGAGACTCCTCATTCCTCATTCTGCTTCAAATAGAAAAATAAGAGATATAATATAAATGGGAAAATTAAATGTTATAGCTATGATTTAAACAAAAAGAAAATAAACATTTCTACGTGTCAGAAACAGAACCAAAATGCAAAATACTGATCAGGACCAAAGCCACGTAGGTCCCGGACTTTATATGTGGTGGTAGGAAGACAGGAACCAGGGTTCAGCCTCTGTAGAATAATAGAGACTAACAGGGATCCATGTGTGGCTAGAGACAGGAAGCAGCTTTATGAGAGACCATTACATTCGTGGCCTTCAATAAACCACTTTCCAGTATTGGCAATCAATGTCTAATTCCATCCCAGGTTGACTCTGGGTTTGGCTGCGTGACTTGCTTGGCCAATGAGATGTCAGTAAATGAGATGCCACAGATGCTTAGTAAGTATTCACGGACTGGGGCGCATCCTGTTGGAACCTTTCCTCTTGAATGCCAATGACCATGCTGTGAAGAAACGCAAGCAAGATATAGAATGATGACAAGCCACATGGAGAGAGGCCCTGAAGAATGAGAGGTCATCTGGGGCATTCCAACAGTAGATAGGTTTGCAACTTAATATGAGTACTACTAGAGTGACTTCAGTCTATACTGTATGGAACAAAAGAACCACCTAGCCGATCCTAGTCAACACACAGCATTATGAGAAATAATAAATCATTGTTTCAAGACACCAAGTTTTAGGGTGGTTTGTTGCACAGCAATAGATAGCTCAACCAAGCCTCATTGCTTAGCCATCTTCCTCACTTGTGAATAGAGATTGAAAGAATTTGTTGCCAAAAGTTACTGCCTCTCTGGGTATATAACCTTTCTAAGAGAACAGAGCCAAGCAAGATGATCTGTAATACACCACTACTACTGCTAGTCTGGGAAATATAAGCAAACACACACACAAAGACAAACACGGGGAACGGGAGGGAGCTCTCTCACTCAAGATTAGTTTCTAAACCAAAATTTCAAAACATTGGAAGAGATATAATACTAAGATAGACAACATACAAATGTAACAATGAAAACATAATTCCCTCCAGATGCAATTAAAAATGACAAATTTTTAAAACAAGAAGAATTTGTAAAGAAAAGTATGTAGAAATGAAACAAACACCAATGGATACAGAAGAATCAGTTAGAAATCTTGAACATGAAGAGGTTACTAGCATTTAAAAAACTCAAGTTGATGAATTTTAGGTTAGACACACCTGAAACAAAAATTAATGTGGTAGAAAATAGTACTGGGCAGTCACTTCATTTCAGTGCAGTACACAGAGACAAAATGTCAAACCATAATCAAAGCCTTGTCTTAGGGAGATTGTTCTAGTAGCTGGAGAAAGGGGGTAAAAGAGTGGCATGGCTGGAGAAGAAACCAGTTAGGCTGCTTATTAGTCCCTTGCAATTCAAGGTAGGATCTTCAGCTCAGCAGCAGCAACTGGGTTCTGGTCAGAAATGCAGATTGTCAGGCTCCCCTCCAGACCTACCGAACCAGAATCTGCATTTTAACAAGATTCTGCGTGATTAGTATGCACATTACAGCCTAAGAAACGTGGCTCTAGACTGGAGGCAATGCGGACCTGATTTATTCTGGTGGCAATGAAAATCACAGGAGACTGGGATTTACTTGATCAATGTCTTCCTCCCTGTTTTACCCTTTTATTTTGAAGATCATCCTCCGGTAGGTTTCTGAGGAAGAGTGCATAAGAGATTGGGGTTGGGGGCGTTCCTAAGACCCTGCATGTCTGAAAATGTATTTTTTATCCCTTCAATTTTACTGATAGTCTGGGTGCCAAATACTAGAATGGAAATTATTTTCTTTCAGATTTTTAGCAGAATTGCTCTAGCCTTCTAGCTTTCAGTATTGCTATTGAGAAATCTAATGTCATTCTGATTCCTGGCCCTTTGGATGAAATTACTATATATATTTTTTTTAACTCTAGAAGCTCCTACAATTATCTCTTAGTCTCCTGTGTCCTGAAATTTCATAATTTTGTTCCCTGGTATATTTTCAACTTTTGGGCTGGAAACTCAGCCTTTCCATTTGCCAGCTCGTGTACTTTAGTTCTGAGAAATTTTCTTGAATTTTCAAATTGTTGACTACATCTTCTATGGTCTCTTCTCATTTCCTGCAACTTCTATTATTCTGATATTAGACCTTCTTGTCTTTTCGCTTTTAATTTCCACTTCTTTTCTTTTTATCCTACTTTCTGGGGAACTTCTTCAACTTTATCTTCCTTTTTCCTATTGAATTCCTAATTTTTATTATAATAATTTGTTTCCTAGAGCTCTATTATGTTCTCTAGCATTTTCTTTTTTAATAATGCTTTCATTTTATTTATTGGTTGCATTATCTTACCTTCTTTCCCTCACCCCCCAAGATATTAATGATTTGAAGTTTTCTTCTGTGTTTCATTCAAATTGCCTTTTTCTGTGTGTTTTACTCTGTTTTTCATGTTAAAGTTTTCCTCTGAGGTCTGGAAAGTTATGGTTGCTTGTTCATATTTAAGAGTAAGGGACAAAAGAACTGAACAGAAGCCTGAGCCCAAGAGTGGAGCTTGTTTACCTGATTAGGCTGTTCCACTGAGAATCCCTTCTCCCAGCTAATGTCAATCCTTTTTAGGTCTTTCCTCTTGGGCTGGTCAGATTCCTCCCAGAGAAATGCATTTCAAGTAAAGATCTGATTGCCAGCATTGGGGTTGCACATAGAGGGATGAGGGCTGAGGGTTGTAGCATCACTCCTACTTCTAGAGATACTTTGGACACTCATTTCTGAGCCTTTTGGGAACTCAGCTTTTCTCAGTGTTGGCTTAAATTCTTTTTTTTTTTAGGTTTGCCAAATAATTCACAGCTCCTCTATGTGCTTTTCAGCTTTCAGAATGTTGTTGTTTCTGTTGACTTCCCATTCAGCCTGTTCTCGTGGGTTTATGCTTTTTAAAAAACATCCCTTTACTCTTTTAGAGTGTTTACTCAGGGCATCAGAAGAGACCAAAAGAAGATGAATGTGTTTAAGCACTATCTCTACTCAGAGTCCATGCCATTATCTCTAAAATTTTAGAGATATACCACAAACATTACTAGAACCCATTAATAAATGTATCCATGGCTTTAGGTGAATTACTGAGAGCTAAAATTTAAATCACTACACAATGACTCAAATAAGGTGAGGCCAGCAGATTCCCACAACATGATCTTTTTTTGTAGGGGCTCAAGAAGCAGTCTAATTCCTTTTATTTAATGTTAATTGATGGCATTTGATAAAATAAGGAATATTTTACATCAGAGTTTGGCTAACTTTTTCTGTAATGGACCAAAGAGTAAATATTTTAGGCATTGTAGACCATATGCTGTCACCAGCTACTTAGCTCTGCTGTTTTAGAGCAAAAGTAGCCATAGACAACACACATCAACAAATGAGCATCACTGTGTTCCAATGAAACATTATTTACAAAAACAGGCACTGGGCTGAAATTGGCCTGTGGACATTACTTACTGACTCCTGTTTTAGAACAAACAATATCAATGATGAAATTATCAAAAGCAGACTTTTCTTTCCTAGGCTATTTGAAGGGCCAAATGACAGAACACTTTTGGGCATTTTTCATTTCATAAATATTTTGAGAATAGATTATTAATTATATTCCTTTCTTGAGTTACAACATCTGAATAATTGAGACATGCACATAATCTAGCTGAGTTTGAACAATATGAGTTACGTAAAATTACTCTTGACTTTCCTTTTAGAGATTTCATTCATTGACCATAAAATCAATGCAACAATTTATTATTTATTAAATAATTGTTTATTAGGCACCTAATATATGTGAGACATTGTTCTCACACTAAGGATTAAGAGTAAATTAGCCAAAGTCTGGCTTTTGTTGTCCAAATGACCAAATCCATTAAGCTTACAATTTTCACTGAATTATGGCTTTCCTTAAAGGCCTTAAAGTATATTTGTGTACTCTCCTTTATCAGGTATCTCAGATAGTATTTTAATCTTGATTCAACTCTGACCATCACGCTGCCCAGTCTGTTTCCTTCTCTAAAGGGCCTCCCACTACACTGTTATACTCACAGATTTATGATCTGCGCTGTCATATTAATACATTCTCTGGCCTTGTGGTTTAGATAATCAGGGATATCACACATCGCTGGCATTTATTGTGTTTGCTTGAAGCTCTTGGGGCTTGTCACATATTTTTATTTTACAATAAGTTGGTAATTTTCAGCTCACATTTCAGGGCTATTAGTATGACAAATATTCCTGTGCAATGCCTAGTGAACTCTAATGAAGCAATAGGCCAGTACCCTATCTCTACCCTCAAGAACAAGCCCCATCCTGACCCAGCCTCGAGGATTCAAATGCAGATCTCTTGGTAGTTTTTGGGAGTTGGGGAGGGAACAGGGGAAGGCGTTTTAGAAGCACAAAGCCAGATCACATCTAGTTTTGGCCTAGCCTAGGGTTCTTTGTAATGTCTCCATCTAAATGGCAATTATGAAGCCAGAGCCCCTTCAAGCTAAAACATGGTTTGAATTGATTTTAGGACAGATCCCAGGATCCAGTATAAGGCAAGAACTTCCCAAAGATCCCTAACTCCTGGAATTTACTCACAATCCTGCTTCTTTCCTTCAGGACAATTCCTTTGAATTTTAAAGTATATTATAGCGTTCACTTTCTTTTTCACTAATGGTAACTCACGTGAAATTGTCAATTCTGAGATGTAGGGAGATGAGATTATCATTCACTTTTGACTGGTGAGGAAACATGCTCTATGGGGTTGTTCAGGCTCACAATGCATTTAGTTGGCAGAGCCTGTCCCTAAACTCAGATCTTTTCTCCTTCTTAGTGATTCAGCCTCTCTTTTTACTAGGCAAGGATGAGTAAAGTAACTCCTTTAATTGTGTGACGTCCCTTGGGTTGTCTTCTGCCCCAGCTCTCAAGGCAACTTAACCAAATATCATGGAGAAGGGGGGAGTGGTAGAAAATGAATGAAAAGGCAAAGCAAGGAATTGAATGCTAAGTCTGTTTTATCAACTAAGTTATGTTCCAACCCTTTCCGAAGCCTGATTTTAAAAAAAGTAAAACTAGAAGGAAGAGTCCTGTTGACATCTAGGTCATAAACTGAGGGCAAGAAGAACAGTGGCAGGAGAGGAGTGACTGGGTCAGTACCAGTAAATGAGATGACATAGATGACACAGTAGAAACTGGTCCCAAGGCCAGGTAAAAGTAGGTCTGTGTCCCCAGGGCAGGGACTGAGAACTAAAGCCAGGAAAGGACCAGAGGGCTTGGAACCACAAGCCTCAGAGAACTTCAGTGAAGGAAAGGAGAATTCAGGAACTGCTTAGGAACCCTGACAGAGGAAGGGCAGGGATTTGGACCATGATCCAACAATGCTACTGTGGGGCTACATTTTGTTATTGTTGTCTTGCTCCTTGTGATTGTACTGATCCAGGGTAGTCTGGCCTGAGAAACTTGGATTATGCAAATTTGATTAGGACACAGTTTTTGATCATAAGGAGGTCATGGCATAGTGGGGAGATAAACATGAACACAACTATTTACACAGCTGTGTGGTAAGTGTTGTAATAGATTGTGTGCATGCAGATCTATCAATCTATGCAAGATACTATGGAGGGATCGATTTTTAAGTTATTTGATAATAACTTTGCTAATGCTGCTAAATTCCCTCTGTTATACCAAAATTTCAGTAAAGTCTATGCCACCAACAAATGAGATGTGGGGGTATCTTGGGGAAAAAGCAAAGGAAAAAGGCTTTGTTCTCCCTTCCTGGGTAGCTTTAGAACAGAGAGAAGAGTCATGTTGCCACAAGAGTTGGGATGTCGATGAGACCAAGAGTTGAGCAAGTGCAGAAACTTAGAGCCAGAAGTAGCCAGAAGAAACATAAACCCTCAAAGATGTCCAGTGTATGGGTAGGCTCTCCTCTGTCATGGGATGGGGATCAGGTCAAGTTCAACTTAATTTCAAAGTACAGAGTGATTCCCAGCCAATTCTTGGGTCACCGTTTGCTCAACCTCATTTATAATCTTAAACCTTCTGAGAACTACTCCCTTTGTTTCCCAAAACTGAGGTCTAGTTTTGCTATGTTCATGTCTCTCCCTGCACCTCTCACTTTTAAATTCCCTTCTCTCTTTAAAACATTTTTTATTTAGCATAAAAATATAAAGTAGAAACATATTAAATAACATACTAACATAAAATTCTATGGCTTGAATAATGGTGTTTATTTTCTTTAAATACACTTAAATATGAAACATCAGACAGTAGTTCACTAAACCGGAAAACTACAAGCTGGACAGTAATCAGAAAGTCAGTGCTGATCATACAAATCAAATTCTGCATAAGAAAGAATCATAATAATCCACAAGAGAGTTGCAATTAGCAAAGGACTCAGACTATACAGTTTTCCTCATCTGCTCTGAGTAATCAATCATATGGCACCTGTCATTCCATGACCAGCACATCTTTCTCATTCACCAAAAAAAGGGATTCTGGGGGTCCCCTCCTCTCCCTTCTTTGCTTTGCAGAGGCATCTGCAGCTGGAAGACATCTGTCAATGAACCAGGGAATCCTCAGCTGGTGTAAATGAAAGGCTACTTTGGATTCACCGTGATGCTATGTAAAATGGACTTTTTCTAATACCTGGAAAAAAAAAAACAGTGACAGCAACTCAGCAAAGCAGCATGCTGTTGAAAGTGACAGGGATGGGGAACTTGGGACAAAGCTGAATCAAGGATTTTCTTGGCTGTGGGGCCCCTGGGCAGCCCTTTTTTCCTTTGGAAAGCGGCAGTGCTTTGCACACATGAGTTTTCCATTTGTGCATGGTCTGGTATGAAAGGGGCATCTGTCCTCACAGCTGTTGCAAAAAAAAGTAAAGATAAGAATTTAGAATCAAGGATTAAATTCAAAGGAGTAACTATGGTCTGATTTTGGGTGTTCAAAGGAAATTTTCCAGACATGTATTTAAAATGTCAATATAAAACCCTGAATGGTTATCCCACATGATTTGAAATCTATTAAAGTCCAATTAGTAACCTCCAAGTGTTCTATTCATCAATAAACTCCTAGGTATATAAATCTAGTGACATCCCTTCTATCAGAGAAAAAACAAATAAACATATACAGACATGTACATTGAGAGACTAAACCAAAGAGTTTGCTGACCTGAAACCTCCCCTCCCCAAAATAATTGTTTAAATTTCATCAATTTAGTTTTTGCTTAAGTGCTACAAACCCACAATGGCAGGCGAGATTTTCTTAATTTAAAGAGTATTCATCACTCTATGTGTGCTCATTTATTTCTTAGTTGCCAAATCTCTGTTTTACTATCAAAAAGGGGCTTGGGAACTGAGAAGAAATTAGCTTAATAAGGACTCTCACTGAATAAAAATAACATTTACATTAAATGTCGATGAGTCACGGCTAGGTGAAAGTGAAAAAGCCATTCACCTGCAGGTGTCTGGGTGAAACAGCTTGTGCTTCTGGCAGCAGCTCTCCAGACTTTCTTTGCACTCAAGGCAACTGCAGTTCTTTGGGTGCTGGATGAAATCTTTGGGACACGGTGTTTTACAGACACACTCACAGCGATCTTCATCAAACTTCATGTGTGGCTCACAGAGAGCCGGTTCCTGAATATGAGAATGGTCTAAACAGAAACAGAAAAGGGTGGGTCAGACAGCTGTAGCATGGATTATGTGATCACCAAAGTTGATTGTCTATTTTACATCACTCTTAAATAACTTTCCTGTAGATTTCCAGTCTCTTTTGCTGTAGATTTTTGCCCCTAAGTTTTTCACAGGGTGAAGGAGAATTCACCTCTGCCTTCATAATACAAACACAGAATTCATGTATTTTCTTAGTGTTGTGATTTAAAAAAATATCAAAGCTGAATATTTTTGATAAGGTATTTTTAGATATTTTTAGGTTGGTGACTTGTTAAAACTTTTGGGAAGTCACTTTTACAATCAAGTATTAGTAATAAGATATAGGATGGCTAAGGATTATGAGTCTAGTCGTCCCCAGTGTTTAGGTAAAGATTAAAAGGAGAGAGGAACAAAAGTATTGGTGTTGTAGAAATACACCTCAGACCTTCCAGGACAAGGGTAGCAACAGTGATGTATGTCCTCACTGCAGATCATAACACTGGTATTAATATAAAAGATATAACAGTGACAATGAACTTTGCTTCCACAGACATCTGCTGGCAGATACGTTTGGGTAAAAAGGAGGGTGTGAGAAGTTTTTTACACACTTAGCTGACAGATACTTCTAGAAGGACTATAAAAACAACTGGATAGTTACTACTCCATGTCCAATTCTGATTGAGAAGTTGAAATTCATTGCAAAACAAACAAACAAAAAAACCTTGGAAGAGACAGAAAATTTGTAAGAGCTTGACTATGTCATGTTACCATTGCTGCAGGCGTTGGAGGAAAGAGCATATTTACTTTCCTCCGCAAACCTGCTTCTTTTCCCAGTTTGACTGGTTTGGGGAATGGCGCCGTCATTCTTGACTCACCTGTTCTATTTAAGTCTAATCATCATGTGCACTCAGGTCTGCCTCCCTGAATTTGTTCTTTCTTTTCCATCACCATTGCCACTCCCCAATTCAGTCCGTATCTTATATTTCTTGTGTAGGTGGCTGTTACTCATCTCCCCACCGCAAGTTTTATCCCTCCAATCTAGTCTCCACACGATTATTGAATGCAAACCTAATCACATCATTCCACTGCTTTCAATGCCTTAAAAGGTTCCTTTCTCACAACAAAAGCCATTTTCCCACCAGGACATACCAGACCCTCCATGAACTGGACCCTGATAACCTCCCAGAATCATCTTCTATGTCTCTCTTTCTCATATATCCTGTGTTCCATCCACCAAATTACAGGGCTTTCTGTTTCTCTGATAAACCAGTGCCTCTCAGCCCCATGCCTTTGGCCTTTTCCTCCCCTCTGTTATCCCCTTCCCCTGATAGCTTTCCAAACACCTGCGAGTTTAGCTAAGTGCCCTTATCCTGTGCCTACTTCCATCCTGTCCTTTCTTGCAGTGATTACATCTGTTTGTTTATTTCTGTGTCCACCACCACCACCACCCCACCTCACTGCCCCCCGTAAGGAAAACATCCTGAAGGGACCAGGTCTCCTTGTTCTCGCATAAAATAGGCACACTCAATAAAAGTTTGTTGGATTTATTTGGTGTGATAAAAGGGTCCTGAAGCAGGCCGACGTATGGAGGCTCTGAAGAATTCCATCCAGCATTCCAAGTTGGGTTAAACTATATGTTCTTGCCAGTATCTGACCATTACCACAAAGGCAATCTCATGTCGTTCAATCTAGTGGTTTTAACTGCTCTGTAATGAGTTAAGTTTGAGAAATTATGTGGGATGGGTGCTGGAAGTCTAGATCTGGGAAGAAGCCATTCTGAATTTTGTGAGGAGGATGAATGTGAGCTTTGTAAGTCATATGCCAGAGAGGCAGATGGCAGTCACTTCGGGGCAAGACAAGACTAGATTGTTAAAGGATAAGAAGCGCCCGAAAGATTTACGATGGTCACTAGGTGGCAGCAGAGGTTCACTCAGAACTCATCAGACAGGCCCTGTGCCATTCCTGGACACGGTGATTTGGGGAAACTCAGTCCACAAGATGTTTGCGGAACTTCAGCAGGTTATTCGGCAGAGGCTGTCCTCACACCCTTATAGGCAAGTTCAAAGAAACAGCAACTGGATGCAGGAGAACTGGGTGGAACAACAAGTAGCTGAGGGTGATACTTTGAAGAATTATACAAGGTCTGTCCAAAAAGTATCCAGCCATGTAACCGTTCTCATTACATTAACAATGGCTGGATACTTTCCAGACTGCCCTCGTATATCGCTATCCACCCCTAGGGAGGTTGACGGTGGGATACCAATGTGCTCTGTTCTCAGCTTCGTTCCATTTATCACGTTTATCAATAAACAGATGGAATTTTTCAAAATAAAGTCTTGAAATTGTGGCTCTCTGGAGGAAGGAAGCGACATATTAAATACTTTAAAATACAGACTTGGGACCTCGTCGATTTTTCTTTTTTTTTTTTTTTTTTTGTACTGTTTGGTAGTTTGTTTAACAGTTTAGAGCAATGCCCTGAATCTAACAAGATGAAATTAAATCGGACTTGGATTCACTAAGCCAAACGTGCTCATCTGGGGAAGAGAAGTCGTAAAAAAGGCAATTGACATAACAGCCACATGTATGAAAAACAAGTTTAGTGAGCAGTATGCTCACAATACGTCATGCATTTGATGGGGCCACTGGAGAAATGAATGTGAGTTTGGCCCACGTTAGGGAGTTATGGGAGATGAAAATCAGAATGATTGTGATCCAGTCTACCGTACATCTCTCACTTCCGTCATTGCTACAACTTCCTAAAAGGTTTCCTGCCTCCTTTCCTGCCCAAGGCCAACCCATCCTCTTCTACACTGTTGCTGGTTTGATTTTGTTAAAATTCTGATGGGTGCTGTCACTCTCCTTCTTGAACCAGCTATGTGGTTTCCCTTTGTCCTTAGCATCATATCCAAGCTCTGTCACAAGGCTCAGAAGATTATTCTGCTCCGCCCCTGTGAGCCTCCCTAACTTCCTCTCTCACATCTATTCAGTGCCCCTTCCCTCCGTTACACCCCCATCATACTGAGCTTCTTCCATCACCCAGGATATGGTCTGTTCTCTTACGTCCAGCCCTGAGCTCTCCTATGCTCCCTGCTCAGAGCACTTCTCTCCTTCCCCACTACTCTTTCCACCCTCAACACACGTGTGTGGGCTGAATCCCTCCCCAAGAATTACCTCCAGCAGAAAGAAGCTGTCTCACCTAATGTTATGTCTCCTCTCCAAGGCAGCCCATATCCAATGACCAGTCCATAGGGCTCAGCCTCTTTTCCTGGATTTGAGACATCCCCCAGAGGAATCCCAGCTTCAACTCCTCATCGGATTGGCTGACACCTGTCAGCAACTGCACTGGGATTGGCCACCTCCCTCTTCACCCTTTAATGCATTGTGCCTGCCTGCAAACTTCCTTTGTAGACAACTCTGTCGCAGGGGCTGTGTGCCAGGGAAATCTCCACTAGGACAGCCTTTAAGCTCTAGGTATATTGCCTCTCACAATAATTTTCTAACACTATTTAAAAATGAGTCACATAGGAAAAGAATTAGATTGGTTTTACATGGCTCTATAGAGTAAAATGAACTAATGAGTTGATGCTCTTGAGCTCTTGAGCTTGGGGCTGTCCAACAAGGTAGCTATGGGCCACACGTGGCTATGGAGCATGAAATGGCAAGTCCACATTGAGATGAGCTGTAAATGTACAACACACTCTGTGTTTCAAATACTTAGCCCAAAGACTGTAGGATATCTCATGAATAATTTTTATATTGATTGCACGTTGTAGTGATAGCATTTGGGATATTTTGGATTAAATATAATATATTTCACCTTTTTCTTTTTATCTTTTTAATGTGAGCAATATAAAATGTAAGTTACACATATGACTCTCATTATACTCCATTGGGCAGTCTGTGAGAGAGAGAGAGAGAGAGAGAGAGAGAGAGAGAGAGAGAGGATTTAGGTTCAATGTAGCAACAGGAGTATGTGCAGTCCTCCGCGCTGCCTCGATGCATGGCAAGTTTCCTTATAACTGATGTATATCTTGGTAGAGGATGGCAGAACACTTGGTTGGAAAAGTGTAAAGGACATTCAAGATCTTCATGGGCATTTAAACTATACAGACTTTAAATTTCCTTCACACTCTGGGTTGAGCTTTCATGAAAATTTTTAGAAGGAAGCTGAGAGAAGAAAAGGAAGTGGGTTGTTATTATATTTACAGTTTCTAGGCCAGACTCCTTATAGTTTAATCCTTACTGTTCCTGCTTGTAGACCATAGTTTAAAACAAGCAAAGTTCAGATCACATGATTCCTTGTGAATTTTTTTTCAGTGGAGCCATGTAAAGTTCTCTGGAAAATACATTAAAAATGCATTCATTCTGAGCCAAATGTTCATCACCAAAAATCACAGCCTTACAGATTATGAGCAATGATGATAGCCCATCTCATTTTGTTCTCAACTCTTCTTACTTAGACCAACAGCCATGTTTTGCTTTTACTTTGACCTAGTTCCAGAAACAGTCTTCTCATATTCCTCATTTCTTTTTTCAAATTACTGGCATGTTGTCATATGATGCAGTTGAAAGAAACCAAGTCCAAAATTACTTTATGTTCCTATGAGACTTTTAGACAAATAAATTAGTAAACTGTGGTTTACCAGCGTTCAGTTCAGAAGTAGCTTTTGTTAAAGTTTAACATCCCCTTTTGAATTCAGTGCTTTTGGATGGTCTAATCACTTTGGGCTTTTCTTAGAGAGTATTAGGTCATTAAGTATAAAATGTCCGATTTCCTTAAGTACTAAGTTTGACTGTTGATATCTCTGACATTTTCACTTTGACACTTTTTGTTTTATTTTTATTGTGAAGGTACATCCTCATTTTTTCAAATGCATGGTTTTTGGCTTGTGATTATCTTTCACAATTTTTAGAGCAATTTTTGTGAAACCATGGATAAGTCAAAAAATCGTGTTATTTTTTAATATGAGTTCCTTTGTGGAACCAATGCAGCACAGACAGCTCAAAATATCAGCGAAATGTTTGGGAAGGATGTGGCTAATGCATGCATAACATGTTGATGGTTCCAGAAGTTCCATTCTGATTATTTTAATCTTGAAAATGAGTTAGGTGGGTGACCTGAGACCAAGGTGGATAATGATGAGCTGAAAGCTGTAGTGGAAACAAATCCATCTCAACCTATGCATGAATTAACAGCAAGGTTTGATGTTACTATTCCAACAGTATTCATCTCCTTTGCCCACTGAACCGTTTGAAACAAATCAGCAAGGTAAAGAAGCTGGATAGATGGATAATGCATGAATTAATCAAGCACCAGAAGAGAAATCATCTCAAAGCTTGTCTTTCTTTGCTGTCATGACACAAAGGTGAATCATTTCTACACTGTATTGTTATGTGTGATGAAAAATGGATTCTTTTTGACAATTGCAAGTGTTCAGAACAATGGTTGGATAAAGATGAATTGCCAAAACACCACCCCAAACTGAATATTCATGAAAAAAAGCAAATGATGTCTGTTTGGTGGTCCGGCACTGGTATTATCCAATACAGCTTCATGAAACCTAGTCAATTGATTACAGCAGATGCCTAATTGCATCCAATTGGATGATATGATAAGGATGCTTGTGATTAAGCAGCCGAGATTGGTCAATAGAGACAGGCCAAGTCTTTTGCAAGACAACGTTAGACCACATGTCACACAAACAGCACTGCTCAAACTACAGAGGCTGAACATGGAAGCTGTCTGTCATCCATCATATTCACCAGACCTTGCACCAACTGACTACCACTTATTCCAGGCTTTGGACAACTTCTTGCAAAGAAAAGTATTCAATTCTCAACAAGCTTTGGAAACCGCCTTTTTCAATTTCATTGCCACTCGCTCTCCAGGCTTCTTCTCTGCTGGCATAAACAAGCTACCATTAAGATGGCAACACTGCGTTGACAGTTTAGGTGCATAATTTGATTAATTGTACTGCTTCCCATTTGAGATATAATAAACTGAACTTTTGATTCGAAATTGGATGTTTCATATTTAATGACCTAATAAAAAGCAGGGTGATGCATTGGTAGAGTTTACTATATGATTATGACACAGAGGGCTCTGGAGTCTGCCTGCTTCTATCAGTCTTAGCTGTGTGACCATGAGGAAATTACTAGACATCTTGGCGTGTGCAGTTTGTAATTGTAAAAAAGGGGTAATAATAGTACATCATAGGGTTGTTGCAAGGATCCGATGAGTTGATACATGTAAAAGACAACATTACGTGGTCATAGTAAGCATTGTAAGTTATTTTTATGATCACTGTTATTGTTAATATTTCACTACTGCTATCATACCTTCCGTCCCAGCAAGTGGATTCTCCTCCTGTAAAACACATTCACATTTGTTGCTGTCCCATAGCATGTCAATAGGACAGAGTTTCTTAGAATGGGAACAGCTAGGAAAAGAAAACAATGAATCAGATTTAAAAGCTTTCCAGGATAATCATGATTTTGGAACATTAAGTAAAAATTCGAGTGGATAATAGTTAAGATTTTTTAAAATTTATTTTTATTTTAAATCTCAGACAGGAGGAATAAGGTTTTGCAATCTACTGCACAGCATGGTGACTATAGTTAATAATAATGTATTTCAGGGGCCCCCAACCTATGGCGAGTTGTATAATTATTTCATTATATATTACAATATAAATAATAATAGAAATAAAGTGCACAATAAATATAATGTGCTTAAATTATCCTGAAATCATTCTCCTCTCCCCAGGCCATGGAAAATTTATCTTCCATGAAAACTGTCCCTGGTGCCAAAAAGGTTGGGGATCACTGAATTGTATGTTTCAAAATTGCTAAAAGAATAAATTTCAAATGTTCACACTGCAAAAATGATAAGAATGTGAGAACAGTTAAGATTTTGAGAAGCTTAATTCATATTTATGAACTGCATCTTATTAGACAGTAATTCTGTAATTGTAAATATTCTATTTGGAAACCTTTAGAAACTAAACTGTAATTTTGGAAAATTATAATCTTCTTACGAAGATGGATGTTAAAACTATGCAAATTATAGCTATCAACAGTTTATTTACCAGAAGTAAATACGTTCTATCATAGATCCTAAGATTATTTTCTTTAAAATGCAGATAAGAACATTGGCTAGGACAGCAGGAACATCTTGAGAATAAATGTTGCTTTTCTATGAGTTTTCTCTTCTGCTTGAAAGAGGTAAGGTATTTTCTTGGCTCAATGTTAACTAATATATAATCACTAGCTTGCCCTTTTGCTTGCTACACACACAGAGTACGTTTATTGCTTTACTTTTGCAAAATGTATCTAACTTAATTACTTTATCATTTCATTCAGTGTTTGTAATTTGCCCTTTATTTGCTTCTCTATATTAAATCCTTTTTATTTAAATCAATTATCTTTACTTTTGATTTCAGAACACTTCAGAGTGTTATAATTTGTCCTATAAAGAATCACAAACTTAATCTCAGGAAAATTTCAAAGCCAAATTAATTTTAAGTCATTTTAATTTAAAATAAGAATTTTCCATTTGGCAATTTTAAAGGGGAAAGGTTTAAAAGTTGCAAAACTCATAGACTGAGAGTTTTGCCACTTTCCAATGACTCCAGGAATCCTTTTTTGTCTTTCCCTATTTCAGTATGTGAATGTACAAACAGCCTAAGTTTTATAAAATGCTATTTCTGGGATGAAGGGACATGTGCCAAATTTGAGGCTGCAGCAGTTTTACTACTGCATGAGACTATGCATATTAATCACAAAGGTGTCTATAAGTAGACATGATTGAGTTTATAACCACTGAGCTTTTTGGCCCTACCACAATATACATCTGACATCTAATAAAATATGTATTTGCCAAATGGTTATTACCAGTACATCTGGGTTAGACACTAAAAGATGAGGAATTTGAAGTGAAAGTGATGACTCTATAATTAATGAAGTATCCTCTACACACAGTTTTGGCAAAGGCAAGAGCAAGGATAATTGAGTACAAGAAATGCTTACCTATCTTCTTCTGGGATCTGGATGGATCTTCTGATAATTGAGTATGGATGGCGAGAGGCCGTTGGCAAGCACTTACAACCAGTATGATTGGCAACTTTAACAGGCACTAATTCAGGTACTGATGTCAAAGGCACTGATATCTCAAAGAGCTGTAGCAGAAGATAACCACAATGCATATATTACCTTATTTTATATATTATTTTTTAAAGATTTTCTACAGTCTGAATTTTTACCTTTGTTATTTATGGTACTGACTTTAGCAAAGTTGTTCATTAGGAATTGAACTAATAATAATAAGGGCTGATGGAATACTGGGCTGGGAGTCAGGAGACCAGGAGCTCATCCAACTTTATAAAGCTTCTAAGTTTGGCCAAATATATTCACTTTTTAGTGTCACCGGTACCCTTGTAAAATGGTACTGTTCAACTCTGTTCCTGCTTTAAATTTGAATGTAAATTGTAAGAATTAAATGAGACTAAAGCTATCAAGTTTCTTTGAGATCTTGGTTCAAACTATTTACTTATCCCTTCCCGTACCATCTATATAACTATAGTTTCCTGTCTCTTGACTTTAGATGTGTCCATGTCACTTTCTTTGGCTAGTGGGATGTTAGCAGACATGACACAAATACAAACTTGAACCAGGCATGCATTGTGGGGCTGGTTTTCTCATGCTTACACTGTAGCCATGAGAAGAGCATCATCTGGCAGGCTTCCTGCTCCAAGAGATGAGAGACACAGGAAACAGGCTTGGAGTTAAGCCCACCTGAGCCCACCCTAAACTAACCGAACCTCAGATACATGAGTGAGAATAATGCATAGTTGTTTGAAGCCTCTGAGTTTTAGGGTGCTTGTTACGTAGCATTGTGCATTAATAGCTGACTGATACTCATATCTGAACTAATAATTAGAGCTAACATGTATATTGTGGCAGCTGTCCTGCACACGGGAGTCATGAAGGGATGCGTGCTGTCCGGCACACCGGAGTCCTGACGAAAAGTGACGAAGCAGCTACCTCATGACGTAGCTCTCTTCTCCCACCTTGTTTTACACTGAATGTTCTAT